>JABASH010000792.1:0-33348 GCA_019776445.1 Tomocerus maximus | reverse complement strand
TTTTCTTCAAATTCATCTTTCGTACAATCAATAAATCTGAAATTATCTCGATTTAAAATGTTAACTTCATCAAAAAAATTAAATACACTAGCCAGTTTATTAGTATCAAAAGCTGTTTGGCCTAAAATTTTATCGACATTTTCTTGCGTTAATAAATTTCTATTCGGATCCTCATCAAAAAGCAGAGAAATAGCAAGATAAATCGTCTCAAACTTAGTTTTGCTAAACTGAATAACTTGATCAAAATTTTCTTGGGTTAAAATATTCGATACAGCAAATGCGCCAAAAATATCAGCCAGTTTGGCATGATCTAAATCTGTTTTTTCTATTTTTTTAATATTCGCATCTGTTAGCAGATTTTTTAAATTAATAGCTAAATCAAATTTTTCTTGGGTTAAGGTTTTTGATTCATCATCTGCGTATATGAACTTAGCCAGAATTTCGAGATTAAGTTCAGGATTATCTAAAAATTTATCCAAATTAGCTTGAGTTAGTAGATGATCTGTTCCTTCACTTAAGCTTAATGTCTTTATCACACTGCTAAATAACTTAATATTTAGTTCACGATTAAATCTAATGTTTCCTAGATTCTGTTCATTTAATAAATCAAAATGATCGAGTCTTACCAGCATTTCAGCGGCATATAAGTGCTCTGATTGTGCTAAACAATAAATAATACTTGCCACTTTGATAATAGAAAAACTATTTTCTTCAAGAAATTTAAATTTCTCTAAATAATCTAAGGCTTCATACACTAGTACTGGATTCTGAGAGCTTAATAAACTAGGTGATAAAAATGTAAGTACTTTCCACTCCGTTGTACCCAGATAGACTGGATTTTTTTCTAGTGCTTGAAGCTTTTTTATAAAAATGTCAAAATGTTGAGATTGGATAATTTCTGTATTTTTTATAATAGTTCGAAAATTTGAATCCGGATCCGGTTTAAATATATTAAAAGTCCTATCTCTGTCTTTTATATCCAAAGAATCTTGAATATCCTCAAAAAAACGATTAAATAGATCCTTGATCTGCTCATTTTTTATTGTTGCTAAAGTTATTTCTTTCATCTTATTCTCCGATGCAGCAACCTTGCGGATTATTATTAATATCCAATATACGGTGAAAAGCTTAAGAAATGATTAAATAGTGTAAGTTTTAACTAAAAAAAATTTTCGTCATTGCGAGCGCGAAGCGCGCGGCAATCTATGGAAGTGGTATTTGGATGGTTAAAACCTCAACCTCGCTCACATGACGGACAGACTATTTTATTAATAGGCTAATCTGCGTATGCAACGCCTCAGCCGCAGTATGCCAGTGGTCATGAAACAAGTAACCGATACCAATAAACAAGCTAACCCATACAGCAGCGCCCGAATAGGCAAACACTGCAAAATAACGATAAGGTAATTTTAACGCCCCCGCCACATAACCAGTCAGGTGGCGCACACCGGGAATAAAATAACCGATGACTAAGGCCCATTTACCGAAACGTTCAAACCAATTATGTGCAGCCTGGTAACGTTTTTCGGTTAATCCAATATACCGGCCCCAGCTTTGTGTCAAAAAATGACCGGTAGCTCGACCCAATCCATAACTTCCGCTGATACCGCAACAACTTCCTGCAAAAGCGGCAATTAAACTCGGAACGATAGCCAGTTTCCCCTTGGCCATTAAAAATCCCAGTAGTAACAACAAAGATTCTTCCGGTATCGGTAAGGCAAAAATTCCTAACGCAAACCAAATAAAAATCGCTAGGCTACCGTAGTGATTTAACCAAGGTAAAAACTGATCCAGCAGAGAAGGTAATGACATAAAACGATTCGATAAAATAATTATTTGGAAATCATGATGCATTTATCACCGCAACCACATACCAACTTCGTCATTGCGAGCGCACAGGGCGTGGCAATCCAGAATAAATACCTACACTAGATTGCCTTTACACATCTAAGCATGCTTAGTAATCGCATCTTCGATCTTTTTCAGTTCCGCTTGATTCTTATCGTCTTGACTTGCTGCAGCTTGCTCATCAACAGCGCTGGTGATTCCCAATTGATTATCAGCGATTTGATTATCGAATAAGTCGAAATCATCATTACTACTGATTATATCATCGTCATCGTCGTCATCATCATCACTGACCTGAACATGATTCGAAGGATAAGGTAAAATTATCACTTGTGTACCAATATCTGCAAATTCTTTGTTAAGCCAATATGCATCGTCAACAAACATCCGCACACAACCGTGACTGGCATTATAACCCGGTACACCGCGCGAACCATGCATCGCAAAACCGCCTTTAAAAAACATGCAGTAAGGCATCGGTGCGCCGCCATAGGGCTTAGGAAATTTAGTTGACGTACAACCTGCTCCCCGTTTTTCGTAAATTTTGAAGTTACCTGATGGCGTATGACACGGTCTACCTAAATCCGGACACCAATTTTGTCCACTCGATGCCGGCCCCCAGCGAATAATATTTCCTGCTGGACCATAAGCCGCCCATGCATTCAATGCCGGTGAGTAAACGATCATTTTTCTGCCCGAAGGCGTTCGGTAAGGTGAAAATGGTGTATACTCCATCCAATTAGTCGCGTCGAGATTTCGTGGTGCTGCGATCCTCATTCCTGGCCATATACCCGTATTCATACGGTTAATACGTTGCACCAATTCGCGTCGTTGTGGATTAGGAAATAAGGTATACCAAGTTTCCCCTCTGGCAACGACTAAGCAATATAATCGAGGATCATTGCAGAGACTTTGTAACAACCAACCACGCGCGGCAAAGCTATCGCCATGCATAATTAAGAAAACAACTAACAATGCAATCAATACACCAAATCTTATGAGTATACGCATAATGACTCCTTCCGCTTTTTGAAGGCGGTTCTTTCGCTTTTTAAGAAAGCGTTACTCTTATTAAAAGGATAGTCTATTTTTAAAGGCTAAGAAGAAATATCATGTTTAAATTTGCAGAAAAAAATCGTAAGTGGTGGATCCTGCTCGCCATGTCAAGCGCCTTGGCCCTGGTATTTATTGACCAAACAGCCTTAGCCGTCGCTCTACCGGCCATGCAACGCGAACTTAACCTCAGCAATAGCCTGACCCAATGGATAATCAATGCTTATCTATTAGCGATAAGTGCCGTAATCTTATTGGGTGGAAAAATAGGCGATCGACTCGGCCATAAACGCGCTTTTTTATTCGGGGTGATCGTTTTTGTTGTCTCATCGGTATTCTGCGCCCTAGCCGAGTCAGGTGCGTGGCTCATCATCATGCGTGCTCTTCAAGGTATCGGTGCTGCCTTTATGATGCCCTCGACCAATGCCTTAGTCACTAATGCATTCCCTGATAAAGAACGTGGCAAAGCTTTAGGAATTTACGTTGCTCTGGCGGCTGTCTTTCTCTCTTTAGGACCTTTATTAGGTGGATTCTTAACGCAAGTCTTTAGTTGGAGAGCCGTGTTTTGGATTAATTTCCCAATTGCATTAATTAGTATTTTCTTAGCGATTTCTTCGGTTCCAAGCTGGCAACGATCTGAAAAATTGAATCTCGATTGGCTAGGGTTTTTTATCTCGATACTTTTTATTAGTGGTTTTGTATTAAGTTTTATGGAGGGGCCGAATTGGGGTTGGACTTCTTTATCGATCGTCAGTTTATTACTAGTAAGCATTGTAAGTCTTTGCGTTTTTATTGTATGGGAAAATAAAATCAGCAATCCATTAGTTGAATTAGATCTATTTAAAAACCTAACCTTTTCCATTTTATTTAGTGTACTGCTGATTATTCAGGCCGTAGGAATTGTGTTTGTATTTTGGGCGATATTTTTACAAAATGTATTACATTTCACTCCTTTAAAAGCCGGTGTACTGCTATTACCGGCGATGTTACCTATTATTATTATGGCACCGGTCGGTGGTTATTTACGCGATAAATACGGGGCCACCCTACCGATGTTCTCGGGTGCGTTACTCATTGTATTAAGTATTATTTGGATAGCTATTTTTAGTCCTCATCAAACCTATGCCATTTTATTCCCTGGTCTACTCGGTTTTGGTATTGGCATGCCTTTAATGCTATCTGGCATTATGGTAACGGTAATGAATATGGTGAAAATCGAACAACGCGGCATTGCCAGCGCCATCATGAATTGTGCGCGCCAATTTGGCATCTCGATGGGTCTAGCGGTATTAGCCGGATTGTTAGGTAGTTTGAATAAGTGGCAGCTTGCTTCCTTTCTGAAACACTGTGCTGCGCCCTTATCTTCCCTGAAAGAATATCAAATTGACGGTTTATTAGTACAATCGCAACGCACCATGCAAGCCGTTAGTCATTTATCACAACAAAATTTACAATTATTAAAAACCGCCGCCGCTAAAGCGTATACCAGCGCATTTAGCATCACCATGTTTGTCGCAGCATTTCTGGCTTTGATCACCTTAGTGTTGATAGTAAAAATTCCACGAAAAAATAAATAATTTTCACGATTCTTCAAGATTTTTTTACACTTCTGTATTAAAAAGTCTTGAAAAAACTATGATTTAGTTAACTAAAAAAATTAGTCTTGTATAAAAAATAATTATCTATTCATTTTTTAAATCAATTTCTTAAGCTTTTGCTAAGAAAGCTAATTTATAATGTTCGCATTTTTTAGTCATTAAAAATTTTAGCGTATTGAATAACAAGGAAGTAAACCCTATTTGTTATTTTAAAAAACTAAGATCCATGCCTACTTCCTATATTTTCGATGCTGCTTTAAACCTTCATAAATGCTTTCAAAACTCACCTCCATCGACTATAAAAATCGATGATTTACCGCAGTTACCAAAAGATTGGTTAATCGAGTTAGAAAGTAAATGCCGAGAAATTAAGCTCAACTTAGAAAAAAATATTTTTTCATCCCATGTCGGTCAACATTCAAAATATAAACTCAAAACTGAATTACTCGAGCAGTTATCACTGATTTATTATCAAATTTCGGGTCATTTATGCTCAGGATTATTAAATCCTGAGTCAAATAAACTAATTTTACTGGAATTAATGGAAGATATAGAACAATGTACGCCTGGCTTTCATATTCGTGTGAATAAGCTAGTCAATTCATTGCAAGTTCCGCAGAATCTAGAGCAATTATTATATTTAGTCAGGAAAAATATTATTCAGGAAATTGCTGTAAACTTAACTGCTAGCGTTCCAGCTATTTATCAAGTGCACGTGGCCGACCGTGTCATTCGAATTGCACAAAAACAAGGCTTAGGCATACAACCAAATATACAAAGAGATCGATACAAAAGTTTATTACCCGGCAGCAGCATACGTGAACGTTTAGAGAATGAATTTCCGAAACATTATACAGCATTCAAAATTCCATTTTTATTGGCCGAACAATTACAACTTATTTTAACTCAATCAGGTTATACCGGACCTAACGAAAATTATTATAATAGCGATACTGCTGAAAACATCGTGTCGGTAATAAGAAAAAATTTTTCTTCCTCTAATATTCAAAAACTTCATTTTAAAGAATTTTTTATTTTACATCTTGACCAATTTGATACGCCAACGCTCTTGTATGATATTGATTGGTCCTTGATACGACAGTTTTTTTTTCAAAAATTAACCATTGAAGATTTTATTAGTGAGCCCAAAGCGACGAATCTCATTGAATATGCATATTTTCGAAGGTTAATGCCAGAAAAACACGATGTTGAAGCAGAAACAAACTTTATCAAGCTCCGCCTTACTCAGGAAGACTATGCGACACTAATAGATGAGTTAAGCATAATCCAAGGTAAATTTCCTGATTATTGGCACCAATTAATCAGAAATCGACTCATAATAAACAATATTGATCAATTTTTTAAGTTCCTGAAGGAACAGTCGCGTAATATTGATAATGCTAAAGAACTGTTAAAAAAATTAAATCTGACGTATACCCTACTGTTTTCTCAAACTAATGAATTTATTTTATGCCAAATCTTTGTGGAAAGTGAGAGAAATTTAGCAGGTATTAACCACAATCTACTTTTAAAATCGGTTAGGTATCGTCCTGAGGTGACCAGAGAATCGCTCAAAATTATTTTCAATAATAGAAATGATTTTTATCTATTTTTCGATCTATTATTAAAGCAAAATAATGAAGGCTCCAATCTATTAATGTTAGCTGCACGATATGATCTCTCAACATTGCAGCATATATTGAATTTATTATCTTTACATGAGGACCGTATTGAAAAAGAAAAAATTTCAAAATTATTTATGAGTCAAAATAAAGATGGCTGGAATATGCTTAGCTTAGCGGCTAGACATCAATCCTCCTCTATGCAATCTATCTTTGATTTTATCAGAGAAAATCCCTTTTATTTAGATAATGAAATTCTGACTAATATTTTCAATCAAAAAATTAATGCTGAATGGAATTTTTTGCAATTGTTAGTTCGTTACCGATCTGAGGAGGAGCTAAATAAGTGTTTGAATTTTATCAGTGAAAAATTTCAGCGTTCCAATAACAAAAATTGGTTAGAAATAGTTCTAAACAAGGAAAATACTGGCTGTTTATTACGTTTGGCGGCTCAATCTAATCAATCAGCATTGAATGGTATCTTAAATTTTATGAGTAAGCACATCCAACAAATCGATACACAAACGCTACACCACTTTTTTTTAGAGCCTAATAATAAGGGTTGGCATTGTTTGCATAGTGCAGCATTTGGCAACGCTTCTAATTTGAAGCTTATTTTAGCGTTTATTCAGCAACATATTGATCAATTTGATGCTGACTTCTTAAGCATTTTATTTTTAGCCAAAAATAAAATGCTACACAGTTTTTTACATCTTGCTGTTTATTATCAACCGGCTGATTCTATCGAAAGAATTTTCAAATTTTTAAGTCAACATATAAAATTTTTCAATACAGCAAGTTTGCAACAATTGTTACTACAACAAAATTTCGATGGCTGGAATTGTTTGAGTGCAGCTTACCTGCATTCAGCTAGCATAAAGATTATTTTAGAGTTTATTAATGATCATTTCGATAAATTTGACGCGGAAACAATTAAACAAATTATCTTGCAAAAAAATAAATATCACTATAACTGTTTACATTTAACGGCGCGCTTTCAGCCTGATTCGTTGAAAATTATTTTAAATTTTATTGACCAGCATTTTGATGATTTTTCTCATGAACTTAAGTTATTATTTCAAATCGACAAATTACGACTAATTACTATGCTATTTCGAAAAAAGAACAATCAAGCAAAAAATTTATTAGACTTGAGTTTAAAATATCAACCGGAATCGGCTGCGCATTTTTCAAGGTTTTTAAACACGCATACCAATAGTTTTAATCTAGAAAATACCTGTTTTAAAAATTTTATCAATCAGACAGCAAATAAAGCGTTATTAACTGAAGCCTCATTTGAAGCAGCAATGCTTGGGCAAAATAATCACCAATTTAATTTTGGAAATTAAACTAGGTTTTATTTCCGTCGCCATTCAGTTCCGTTGGTGCTATCCTCCAATACAACACCCAAATTCAACAACTCATCACGTATCCTATCGGCTTCTTGCCAATTTTTAGCCGCTCTCGCTTCATTACGTGCGGTAATTAAACCATTGATTTTTTCTTCATCGGCTGTCTCTTGTTGGAAGCCAAGTTTTAAAAACTGTTCTGGATCCTGTTGCAAAATACCTAAAATACTTGCCAGATATTGTAAACATTTCGCATGTTGCTGCGGCTCGGTATTATCCTTTTCACGCAAACGATTGATTTCTCGCGCTAAATCAAATAATACTGCCAAGGCATCGGGTGTATTAAAATCATCATCCATCGCGGCTTGAAATCTCGTTAGATATTCTCCTTGGAATGGTTCAACAACAAAAGTTTGCGGTGCTTTACCCACCAAGCCGCGTAAACTTGTATACAACCGTTGTAAAGCCGCCTGTGCGGATTGCAGATTTTCTTGGCTATATTGTATCGGACTACGATAATGACTTGATACTAAGAAATAACGAACTACTTCCGCGGGATATTGTTTTAACACATCACGCAAAGTAAAAAAATTGCCTAAAGACTTTGACATTTTTTGACGATTGGTTTGCACAAAGCCGACATGGATCCAGGTATTAACAAACTTTTGATCGGTCGCTGCTTCGGATTGTGCAATTTCATTTTGATGATGTGGAAACACTAAATCTAAACCGCCGCCATGGATATCAAAATGCTCGCCTAACGCGGCCATCGACATCGCCGAACATTCAATATGCCAACCAGGACGCCCTGCTCCCCAGGGAGATTCCCAGCTTGGTTCATTCGGTTTAGCTTTTTTCCAAAGCACAAAATCTAAGGGATCTTTTTTCATAACATCGACGGCTACGCGTGTACCACTGCGTAATTTTTCCAAATTTTGATGGGCCAATTCACCATAGGTTTCAAATTTTTCTACCGCGTAACAAATATCACCGTTATCGGCTTGATAGGCATAATTTTTATCCAGCAAGATTTGAATTATATCTAACATCTGTGAGATAGCATCCGTCGCTCTGGGTTCATGCGTAGGTGGCAGAATAGTTAACTGCGCAAAATCTTCATGCATGGCTGCTATCATACGCTCTGTCAGCGCTGACATGCTTTCATTATTCTCTTGTGCACGTTTAATGATTTTATCGTCTATATCGGTGATATTACGCACATAATTCACCTGATAGCCCTGCATCATGAAGTAACGTAACATCACATCAAACGCCACTACTACGCGCGCATGGCCAATGTGACACAAATCGTACACCGTCATACCACAGACATACATACCAATTTTCTTGGCATGCATCGGCGTAAATTTTTCTTTTTTTTGCGTCAGCGTATTATAAATTTTTAGCATGGAGTATTCTCTCGCGAATTTTTTCATTACCTAATAGGCTAAATAACTTTGCCAACTCAGGGCCATCATGACGTCCAGTTAGTGCCAAACGTAACGGTGCAAACAAGGCTTTGCCTTTAAAATTTAATTTTTCTTGTAACTGTTTTATTAAGACTTTAAAATCAGAATTTTCTTCCTCTAATAACGTTAACAATGTCTGCCAATACAGAGGATTGACTTCGCGCAAAAAAATCTTGGTATCTATGGAGAAGCTTAGCGCGCTAGCTTCGCCAAATAAAATAGTAGCCCATGCCACTGCTTCCTCAGGAAAACAGATCGTCCCGCGCATTAATTCAATAAAATCTAACTTAACATTACCTGGCACTAAATTTTGTATTTTAACATCCAACCATTCAATCAGTTTATCATTTGAAATATGCAATAAGGCCTGTTTTTGCCAATATAATAATTGCGTTTGGTCATAGCGTGCCGGTGATTTTCCAAGACGACTGAGTGAGAATTGATGCGCTAAAGCGTGGATATCAAGAAAATCTGGACAGCTATACGTATGGCCTAAACGCGCTAAATAATTTTGTAAGGCTTCAGCGAAATAACCGGCTTCTCGCAACGCTTTAATACTAAAACTTCCATGTCGTTTTGATAGTGGCGCACCGTCATCACCGACAATTAATGCCATATGGCCATACGCCGGAATAGTTAAACCTAATGCCTCTAATAACATGATCTGGCGCGGTGTATTCGTTAAATGATCTTCACCACGCATTACGTGCGTCACCTTCATTAAAGCATCATCAATGGCATTACAAAAGAAAAATGCCGCGGAACCATCACTACGTTGAATCACAAAATCGCCAATATCATCACTAGCAAAACTTTGCTCGCCTTTGACGAAATCGTCAAAACAAATAATGTGTTTCGGCAGCACATGAAAACGCAAGCTTGCAAGCTTCCCTTGCGCTTTTTTCTCGGCAATTTGCTCTGCCGTTAATTGACGACATTGACCACTATAACGCGGTGGCTTACCCAGTGCTAATTGACGCTTACGCATCATTAGTAACTCCGATTCGCTGCAAAAACAAGGATATGCACGACCCATACTCACTAATTGTTCATAGTAAAGTGTGTAGACAGCTTGTCGTTCTGATTGATAATAAGGGCCGAGACCTTTTTCTTGACCAGGACCTTCCTGCCAAGGTAAACCTAACCAAAGCAAGTCTTCTTCTAATTCTTTAGCGAGCGCGAGTAACGAACGCGTCGCATCGCTATCTTCTATCCGCAATAAAAAACAACCGGCTTGCGAATGTGCGAATAAAAAATTAAATAAGGCGGTTCTCGCATTACCTAAATGGATATGGCCGGTAGGGCTAGGTGCGAAACGAGTTTTCATAATTTAATCAATCACTAAAATTAATTTTTTGAATTCAAAGAGCATTAAACATCATTATACTCATAGCTTATGATTTTTTACATAATAATGACTTCTTAATTGTTTTCTCTATTTTCAAGATCTGATAGAATAAACAAAATATAAGTTAAATAAGAAGATAAGGGTATTTTTCATGGATTCTGAAAGCACTAAACAAGTTAAACAGCCTCTTGATAGATACGATAGTTCTTATGAAGGTACGCGCGCCATAGCAGCCGCGCTAGATAGAAAGGAAACAACGATAACCATAAAAGGAGCGATTAAAAACGGCGCTCAGGCCAGCGTTAAACAAGGAATAGCAAAAACTCAGAGTGGATATGATATACCTATTGTCGTAAAGCGAGATGATGGAAATTTATCCGTAGCAAGAGAAATAGATATAACCAATATAATTAAAAATCACCCAGATTATCCAAAAAAGGCCTCTTTCTTCACTCTACCCGTTTTTCAGAACCCAAGAGATTCAGGCATGGGCTTTTATATGCTTGAAAAAAAAACTAACCTAGAAGAATGCTCTAACTTCATTAGAAAGCAACTGAACGCTTCCGATAGTTCTCAATCTGAAGCAGCCGCAAGCTATCTCTTTGAGAAAGGCATAAAAAAACTGGTTACAGGACTTGAGTTTTTGGACAACACGTTTCAAGATAAAGACAGGCTTGATCACTCAGGTATCACTCATTTAGATATAAAGCCAGATAATATTCTTATTAATCAAAAAGGAAATTGGTCTCTGGCAGATTTTGGCTGTGCTAATTTTTGCGATCAACCTATTCAGCAAACAGGCGCGCTTACTTTCCAATCTCCAGAATTATTAAGAGACGCAGAAAAATATCATGAAGGTGCTGTGTTTTCTGAGTTGGGCAAGTCAGATATTTGGTCTTTAGGCGCGACTTTACGCTATTTGGAAACTGGAAAATACGTTATAGCACCCCCTCTCGAAACTAACAAAACTAACGATTTTTTTTCTATTAACTGCCAAGGCCAAGAGGATAGAAAGCAAAAAGCTATTAACTATCTAAAAAATGTTACCAGCGAAAAAAAAAATGATGATCCCCTCCATAACCCTTCTGATCTAACCCAAAAAGAGATTTTGTCTCATTTAACCTCCACAATGCTATTACCTCGAGAGCAACGGTACACTATTCAAGAATTAAAAAAAATTGTAGATAGCATTTCTCCTTATTTTTCTACTGATAATGAGCAATTTGTAAATAAAATGCTTGAGAGTGTGAAGGAATCCGAAAAAACGGAAGAGAAAAACATATTACCTATTCATGAATATATTAATGTAAAAGCAACTAGCATGGCTGAAGAATTTGATCAAACAGTTGCAGACCTTGAAACTTTGCTAAATTGTTACGAAGAAGAGACAAATAAACTATTTGAAACAAGCTTTAACTTTGGCAAGAGTGACCATACATCATTCTTTTTGAATAATTCTATGACTACTAATTCTTCGACATCTGTTGAACAGGAAAAAGAAAAGGAAAAATATTTATGGACTCCTTTAAAATCAAATCCATAGAAATAAAGTAAAGTAAAATTCTTGTCTCATAGACAATGCAAGAAATAATAAAAAAATTATTTTCTTCTAAATTATCCAAACAAATTTAAATTTACTTCTTAAAAATAAAAAAGGAAATTTTTTATGCTTAAAAACAATCCTACCTCCCCAAATTCAGCTACTCATTCTACTCCGGATTTATTAGCCAGCCATAAAACCGAGCAAGCACAAAAATCTCAACAGCTTTTGGAAGAGGCTATATTTAACACGATAAAAGACTTAGAAAATAAATCCATCGAAAGCCAAAAAATTTTAGAAGTTGGGGAAGTTGAGTTGAAAAAAACTTCTGAAATGCTTTTAAAATTTGAGTTAATAAAGTTGATTGAAGGCATACTTCGCCAACGTGTTTCAGAAATTCTTGAAAAATTACATAAAAAGGAACAGGAAGTATCGCTTCAATTTAAGGCTATGACAGATAATATTGAAAAATTGATCCAATTTTCTCAAGAATCAGCTATTACGAAAGTGTACCCTCAGAAAATACTCAAATACATACACTCACTCCCTACGTATAAACAAATGAGTCCTGAAAAAGAACAATTATTTCTTGAAATAGAGCTGGCTTTAAGCAATACGTCGATTATTAAAGCAATGCCGAGTGAAGTCATTATATTTCAATTAGGTGTGTTGGGAGTTGAGTATCAAAAAAATATTATTTCCACTACATTATTTCATAACTTAACTTTAATGCGGGTAGAACTACTCCCTGATAGGTTTAAGCTCAATGAAATAAATGGTTCACTTTATAAATTATCTCCCTTAGAAATGTGTCAATTTGCCGATAAATATTTGAGCAATAAAGACCGCTACAATAAATCTAAAAAAGTATTTAATCAGCGGATGCAAGGAATTGTTGTTGAATTATTTCAACAAAATTCTCTTCAAAGGCTTCACTTGCAACATTTAAACGGGTCATTGGAATCCATAGCTAACCCTATAGATGAAAAAACGGAAGGAACGTTAATAGAACGATTATCTAATCATCAAATTCCTACAGAATCTCTACCTAATCTTGCAGTTTCTGAAAAGCCTCTATATAAAACCAAGGGACCTAACAGGTATTACTATCTTTTAGATGAAGAAACCATAAATTTTATGTTTCAATTGCTTCCTGAGCATAAAAAATACCAATTTGTGATAGATGAGGTAAGCGTTTGCAAATTGCACGAGCTCATGCAAGCTTCTTTAGAAACGCATAAACAATCTGATCCGCTAGAAGAACAATTTAGCTCACTGCGTTTTATTGCTAACACACATAAAATTTCCTCTGAAATCTTTCATAAAAGTCAAGAAAAAATGCGATCACAATATGATACAAATCATCAATATCTTGCGTCTGAGCTTGTCACTAGTCTCACAAAACTGCTAACAGATTATGAAGAATCAAAAAAACAAAATGAAGCTTGTCATTTACAAGGTGAAGAGTTACTTACTGCGTATATAGAAAAAATGCAACGCTTTATTGATAATCAATCCGATCGCTTAGACAAAAAATACTTTAGTGAAATAGAAAATATTAAAAAAGAACGTCATTTTTATCAAACTAAGTCTCCATTAGAAATGGAAAAAAAAGAACACTACCAAAGTGAAAAAAAAACTCATTGTATTATTAAAACTAATTTCAACAATTTGATAAAGTATGCTCAATTGAATCTAAATAAAGAGATTATCCTTGGGCTTAAGTTTCCGAAGCAAGTCGATCAGTTTGCTCCAAAGGCTTCTAGAGCACTTAAAGGTAGTAATGAAACGCCGTTGACCCCTTATTTATCGGAAACGGTAGGAAAAACAGGGAAATTTTCTTTTCATAAAAGCTACACGGCTTACAGGGAACATGGTGAAAATACGCCGGTAGATGGAAGTTACAGAACCTATACTAACAATTTTTAAAGCCGGTATTAGCTTGTTATCACTGAAAAGTGATCAAAAGCTTGTATCTAAACACGGCTGGTAGATATGATAAGCCTATGTCGACACTCTTTATATCCGATTTACATCTCAGTAGCGACCAACCTGAAATAACACAGTTGTTTCTGAATTTTTTACACCAGCAAGCCAGGAAAGCAGAAGCGTTATATATATTAGGTGATCTATTTGAAACCTGGGTCGGCGATGATAATTTAAGCCCGTATAATCAAATGATTATAACTGAACTCGCCGAATTAACGGCAAGTAGCATAAACACTTATTTCATGCCCGGGAATCGTGACTTCCTCATCGGTAAACGTTTTATTCAGCAAACCGGTTGTCGCTACCTCGCTGATCCAACAATCATTAATCTGTATGGAAATTCCACCTTACTCACGCATGGCGATAGTTGGTGCACTTTCGATAAACATTATCAGCGTTACCGGCGTTGGTCGCGCTACCCTTTTTGGCAATTTTTATTTTTGCAACTTCCTTTGCCTTGGCGCCAAAAAATTGCTACGTATTTACGTGGCCAGGAACATTCGAACACACCGACTGCTATGGCTAAATATGATGTTGTCATCTCTGATTTGTTAACCTACTTGCAACATCATCCAAATACACATCAAATTATTCATGGTCATACACATTTACCCAGTATTCAACTAATAAAGTCAGCAGAAAATATATACTCACAGCAATTGGATTTTTGGCAAGGCGTCTTGAAAATGAGCAACCGGAATGTATTCAAGATACATGAGAATTGCGAATTGAATGGCAACACAGACAAAAATTCAAGTGCGAAGAGTATTTGGATTAGGCGTTTTGTGTTAAGCGATTGGCATCCTACACAAGGTAATGTATTAGTTGCTTTGCCTAATCACCGTTTTGAATTAAATTACTTTACACAATGAGCAGCTTGACTCTTTAAAACCTGTACCGATTGATTGGCCATGATAGTTTTAATGTGTATTGCAATATCCTCTAACACGATCTTTTTAGCCGTAGAAGAACGCCAATAAGCAGCTATCTGTCGTGTCGGTTGCGGTGCACTAAATGGAATATAGGAAATTCCATCTTGATGTTGTTGAGCCAATTTAGGCATTAACGTGACATCATTACCCGTTGCCACCATTTGCCGCAGTGTTTCTAAGCTCGTAGCACGAAAATTTTGCACCTCGTTCACATTCATTTTATGGCATAAATCCAATGTTTGGCCGCGCATACAATGACCTTCTTCAAGTAAAAGTAGATTTTCTCGCTGAAGATCAGAGGAATGAATGGATTGTCGCTCAGCCAACGGATGTTTGTTTGCTACTGCCAGTAAAAAAGCTTCTGCAAATAAGTCAGTGCGGCTAAAATTGGGCTCTTGGATAGGATGGGCCATTAAGGCAGCATCTAATGTTCCCTGTTTAAGCTTTTGGATTAAATTTGCCGTTTGTTCTTCTACAAGATAAAAATGTAACTTAGGGTATTTCTTGGATAAGGCAGGCAATATTAAGGGTAAAAGATAAGGTCCCAACGTTGGAATAACACCGAGAGTTAGTATGCCACTGTAGGGATCTTTAGCTAATTTTGCCAAATCGTGGATTTCATTGATTTGCGTGAGCACCTGTTTTGCACGTTCGGTAACCGCTAGACCGATATCGGTAAGTAGCACCGTTTTATTATTACGTTCTAATAATTTGACACCTAAGCTGGCTTCTAAACGCTGGATTTTCATGCTTAATGCGGGTTGGCTGACAAAACAACTCTCAGCTGCTTTCCCAAAATGGCGCTGTTCGCTCAAGGCGACTAAATATTCAAAATCTCGTGTATTCATTGTTTTTATAATAAGTTAAAATTATCAATTTAATAATAACAATATATTATACTTATGACCTAATCTCAAGTAATTTATGCCTTTCTAAACATAAAAATCAGGAGAAATCTCATGTTAACAATAGGTGATAAATTCCCAGAATTTTCGGTTACAGCCGTGGTGTCTTCCAATGTCACCGATGGCTTTGTTGAAGTAAATAACAAAACCTATGCCAAAAAATGGCAAGTTATTTTCTTTTGGCCCAAGGACTTCACATTTGTCTGTCCCACTGAAATTGTCGCTTTTGGCCAATTAAATAATGAGTTTATGGACCGTGATGCGGTTTTATTAGGGGCCAGTACCGATTCCGAGTATTCACATATCGTCTGGCGACAACAAACAGAGGAATTGCATGATTTACCCTTCCCGATGCTCGCTGATGTAAAACGAGAAATCGCACAGGGCTTAGGCATACTCGATAAAAAAGAAGGTGTTGCGCAACGTGCTACATTTATTGTCGATCCCGAAGGTATTATACGCTTTGTCATGGTGACGGATCTCAGTGTCGGTCGCAATGCTAAAGAAGTATTACGCATACTGGATGCTTTACAAACCGATGAATTGTGTCCATGTAATTGGCAAAAAGGCGAAGCAACTATTGGAAAATAAACCACAAACTTTCATTTGGAGAGATCGTTATGACCATGACAATTGAAGCATTAAAAAGCAAACTGTTAGAAAGTGCGAAAGATATTAAATTAAATCTATCCACTATTTTAACTCAAGAAGGCTCACCCGATTTAAACCAACAACAAATCAGCGGAATTGCCTTGGCTTCGGCTTATAGTATAAATAATCTGCATTTAATCGAAGCTGTTCTATCCGAAGTAAAGTCTTCATTATCAGATGCAGATATAACTGCAGCCCAATCTGCAGCAAGCATCATGGCAATGAATAATATTTATTATCGATTCGTGCATTTGGTCCATGATAAAGATTTTTCGAGTATGCCCGCTAATTTACGCATGAGTGTTATTGGCAACCCAGGTATCGATAAAGTTAATTTTGAATTAAATTGTTTAGCGGTATCGGCGATCAATGGTTGCGGTATGTGTATTGAAGCCCATACTCATGGCTTGTTAAAAATGGGAACAAGTAAACTGGCTATCCAGTCGAGCGTGCGTATTGCATCGGTATTAAATGCCGCAGCACTTGCTTTTGATATAGCGACACATTAATAGGGGGAAAAATCAAAAATTAATGTTTTATTCGTCATTGCGAGCGCATTATTTTTTACTGTCATTGCGAGCGCATAGCGCGCGGCAATCCAGATGGCCACGCTCATTTCATTCGCTCGCCGCCATGACGGGTGGAACTAAAATTAGTATTGATCTTTCTGTAACTCGAGATGACTATGCATAGATTCGGGCAAGAAGCTGCTTAACCAATTTTCTAAGGGTTGGAAATGCGGCACTAACACGGATTCTTGCCAAGAGGATTCTTTGGCAAAAGGCGTTAAACTGACTAGCATCATCAATAAAACCACCACTAAAATTCCACGCGCAATACCGAAGATAATTCCTAGCACGCGATCCGTACCGCTTAAGCCTGTGTTAGCAACTAATTGACCAATTAAATAGTTAATCAGCATACCTAATACGAGTGTGACTAGGAATAGACCAACAAAACTAACCACCAATCTGACTGAATCTGAATGAATAAAATTCACCAATAAATCGGCAATGTACCGGTAAAAAATAAAACTCACCGCGATGGCGGCAACCCAGATAACCAAAGAAATCACTTCGCGTACAAAACCACGCATGACACTAATCAATACCGACAGTGCAATGATGGCGATAATCGTATAATCGATCCAATTAAATGTAGACATTTTTAGCAAACCTTTAGCGAGTAGTAGTAAAAATCCAAGGAAACGCCTCTTTCGGACCCATATTATAAACTATTTTTTTGTTAGTTACCTATCATGCTCGAATAAGCAACCTGTTATTACGTGTTGCTAAAAAAAGAAGCTTTATTTTACCTTTTTACACAAATAACTAATTAAGTAGATATGATATTATTTACAAAAAAATTTAGAAATAAAAAGCACGGAAAATAAAGCAAATTTTTAGCATAACGGAGATAAAATATGTCTTATAATCTTTTTCGTTTACCAAAAGTGCGGCAAATTACCTATATAAACTTATTAAAACAAATTTTAGCCTCTTATGGGCTTAATAAAAACTACTCCCCTGAATATTTTCCAAGCAATAAAAAAATTCCCGGGTACCTTCTTATAGGAGAAATCTCTAATTCACCTCCAGGTACCGCTACGCAAGAAAAATTTAATACTTTATTTTTTGATTTTTTTAAGAAAAAGCAACTCATGCTTTGTGAAATGAAGGAGGAAAGTTTTATCAAGAAGCTTAAAGATGGTCAGCAAACAATAGAAAAAAAAGAAATTATCAAGATTAATCAAATAATAAGTATTCATGCACTAGAAGCCTTTTTTAATAATAATCTTATATCCAATGAATTTCTGACGGCAGAACAACAAAATACCGCCGTAAACCTACTAGCAGAAATTTTCAGCTACTATAATTTAGACTCTTGTTATCGAGCAGAACTCTATCCAAAATCTTTAACTAAACCAGCGGGTATCTTTCTAAGAGAAAGTACCTCTTTTCCCGTAAATCGTGCTTCACAAGAAAAATTCAACACTCTGCTTCAGGATTTAATGAAGGATCAACTAATAAGTTATGAAGCGGGTGAGAAAACTTTTCCGATAAGAAATACAACTGAAAAATACATAATGCACGTTATAATAATCAAAGCCGTAAATATAGCAAAACTTGAAGTCATCTATAGCAATCGGGTTTTCAAAGAAGGTTTAAATACAAGTTTAAGAACTTAAAGCAACAAAACTTTTCAGACAATTACGTCACTATTTGAAGCTAAGTTCAGATAACGTCAAATTTTTCCGAAAAATAGGTAGCAAGTGTGGAAATTAATACCCTAGATTAACAACTAAAAAACCCCATATAAAGAATAACCAACCGGTGAAACAAAATAAGGTAATAATAAAGAATTTTGAGCAGTAAAACTACTACCCGCAACCATGGCTATGAATAACTCAACTAATAAAATACCTCGGCATAAACCTAACATCCCTGATAATAGTCGCGTAATCCATGAACAATACTTATCATCACTGAAAGGAATAAGGTAAAAAAAATGAAGATATCAATCCAACGGGATACTAGCATTTAAAGCCTTTATTATATTTATTTTATTGGCACTGCACTTTAGGCACGTGTATTAACAAGTTCATTTAAAGTAAAAACACTATGTAATTGATAACCTGCGGCTAACAACGCTTCTATGCCACCTTGTTGCCTATCGACTAACACGACGATATCTTTTACTTGTAGACCTTGCTTTTTTAATGAATCTGCTATCTGTAACACACTGCCGCCGCTAGTGACGACATCTTCAACGATTAAACAATCTTGGCCGGGTTTAAAAATCCCTTCGATTTGTTTTTTAGTTCCATATTCTTTAATCTCTTTACGACAGATTAACATCGGCAGGTTTTGATCAAGGGAAATAGCCGTAGCCATAGGCAATGCGGTATAAGGCACGCCACATAACAAACTCGGCTTAAGATGTTTTACCTTATTCCATAAGACGTTAGCAACAACACGCAATAGCGGTGGGTAAGAAATAATTTCACGGCAATCGATATATATGGGTGAAATTTCGCCGCTACGCAAGGTAAATTCACCCCATTTAATCACACCAATGTTAATTAAAGCATCGAGTAATTTTTGCTTTTCCATCATTAAAACTTAATTAAGATCGTTGTTATCAGTTTTTTCTGGAGCTAAGTCTATCAATGAATTCGTTTGCTCTGGGCTTGCACTGAGCAAATCTTCTTCGATACGTTCTAAACCGACTAAAGTTTCACCTTCATTCAGCCGTATCAATCGTACCCCTTGTGAATGACGACCAGCGACACGAATTTCAGCAACACGTGTGCGTACTAATGTCGCTTTATTAGTAATTAACATGACTTCATCAGAAGGTAATACTTGCACAGCAGCGACTACATTACCATTTCGCTCTGAGGTTTTAATTGCAACCACACCACTACCACCACGACTTGTCAAACGATGTTCAGGAACGGGCGTACGTTTACCATAGCCATGACTAGTTGCTGTTAAGATGAGACCTTCGGGTTTGGCAATAATTAAAGAAATAACCTGTTGACCTTCTTGTAATTTAACACCTCTTACACCACAGGCAGTACGGCCCATACAGCGCACTTTACTTTCATTAAAACGTATCACTTTACCTGCATTGGTAAACAATAAAACATCTTGTTGACCATCGGTTAATGCGACACCCACTAAACGATCACCTTCGCGTAAATCAATCGCAATAATACCGTCGTTACGGGGTCTAGAAAAATCAATTAAGCTGGTTTTTTTTGTCGTGCCATTGGCTGTTGCCATAAAAATGAAATGTTCAGCACTATAATTCTGTACAGGTAATACTGCATTAATGCGTTCATTTTCACCCAAAGGTAATAAATTAACGATGGGTCGACCTTTAGCGATGCGACTGCCTTCGGGTAATTTATACACTTTTAGCCAATAAACTTTACCCGCACTAGAAAAACACAATAAGGTGGCGTGCGTATTAGCAATTAACAAATGCTCAATAAAATCTTCTTCTTTAACATCGCCAGAAGATTTCCCTCTGCCACCACGACGCTGTGCTTGGTAAACATCTAAGCTTTGTCGTTTGACATAACCTTCATGCGATAAGGTTACCACCACATCCTCGGCAGGAATCAAATCTTCTTCATTAATTTCAGCATCGACACCGATAATTTCGGTGCGTCTTGGATCGGCAAATTCTTCTTTAATCGCTATCAGTTCATCATGAATAACCTGACGTAAACGTTCTGGTTGATTTAAGATATCTAATAAATCAACAATAATATCTAATTGATCGCGATATTCTTTTAAAATTTTCTCTTGTTCGAGACCCGTCAAACGATGTAAACGCAGCTCTAATATCGCTTGCGCTTGTTCGGGTGATAATCGATAAATATTCTCACCTTTTTTTACACCATATTCATGCGCAGCATCTAGCGTTAATTGTGTCTCGAGCAAATCGGTTTTAGTGAGCATTTCAGCCACCATACCTAACTGCCAATATTGCGCTAACAGTTGAGATTTGGCATCAGCTGGATCCTTTGCTGCTTTAATTAATGCGATCATCGGATCAATGTTTACTAAAGCAATACCTAAACCTTCTAAAATATGGGCACGCTCACGCGCTTTACGTAATTCAAAAATAGTGCGGCGTGTTACCACTTCACGTCGATGTGCCAAAAATTCGGTGATTAATTGTTTAAGATTGAGTAAAACAGGTCTACCATCGACCAAAGCCACCATATTAATACCAAAGGTGACTTGTAATTGAGTTTGAGAAAATAAATTATTCAATAAAACATCAACGTTCTCGCCGCGTCGTACTTCGATAACCATACGCATACCGTCTTTGTCGGATTCATCACGTAATGCGGTAATACCTTCAATGCGTTTTTCCTTTACCAATTCCGCAATTTTCTCGATGAGTTTTGCTTTGTTTACTTGATAAGGAAGCTCGGTCACAATAATTCGTTGTTTGTTCGATTTTTCATCCTGCTCGAGTTCGATTCTCGCACGAACAAACACTCGTCCACGACCACTATGATACGCTTCAAGAATCCCCTGCTTACCATAAATCAAACCTGCTGTAGGAAAGTCAGGTCCTTTAATAAACTGCATTAAACGTTCTATGGTTAATTCAGGATCGCCTAGTAAAGCAACACAGGCATCGATAACTTCAGCAAGATTATGCGGTGGAATATTGGTCGCCATACCGACCGCGATACCTGAGGATCCATTAACGAGTAAGTTAGGCACCCGCGTAGGTAATACGGTAGGAATCTGCTCGGTTTCATCATAGTTAGGGGCAAAGTCGACTGTTTCTTTAGCTAAATCCGCTAATAAGGCATGTGCCAGCTTTGACATACGAATTTCGGTATAACGCATCGAAGCAGCGGAATCGCCATCAACCGAGCCAAAGTTACCTTGACCATCAATCAATACAGAACGCATAGAAAAGATTTGTGCCATACGCACAATCGTATCGTAAATCGCTCCATCACTATGCGGATGGTATTTACCGATCACATCACCCACCACACGGGCAGACTTTTTATGTGGCTTATTCCAATCGTTGCCAAGTTCGCTCATGGCAAATAAAACGCGTCTATGTACGGGCTTTAAGCCATCTCGAACATCAGGCAACGCCCGGCCTACTATGACACTCATAGCATACGCCAGGTAGGATTGTTTTAATTCCTTCTCAACTGTTACCGAAATGATTTCATTAGCCGCTGATTCTGTCATAAAAACTCAAAGCCTATGATACATAAAATGAAAGCAGATGAAGGTCTTTACCCCTTCATCTGCAAGCAATATAGTACCATAAAAGGCTTAAACTGGCAGCAGTTTCCAACGACCAGTACAATTATTTTACTTATTGTGCTCCAGCTGCGGAATTAGCTGAATTATCATTATTTGCAGGTTCTGTAGGTGTAGTTATAGCCGTCCCATTGCTAGATGATGTATCCGGTGTCGCTGGAGTAGCAGGCGCGGTATCACTAGGCGGTGTTTGAGTAGGCTCCACAGCTTGCGGATTTACCGGCGTTTGCTGGTCATCTGAACTGGATGAATTCAGAGGATTAGCCATCTGATCTTGAACAGGTATCGCAGTATCTGATTGATCTCCTTGCTTATCAGAAGGCTGATGATTACAGCCGACTAACGCCGCCGTCAGCAGCATAGAAACCAAAAACTTCTTATACATAAGCAAAATTCCCCATCTAAAAAGTAGTGCAAAAAAGCATTAAAGAACAAATTGTCAGTCCAGGGCTGACAAACCCACTGACAAATCCGTAGCCCATAGTAGAAGCCAACTTAAGCATAGCAAAACTTTCAAGTAAAACAAAATCTGATAAAAATTAGACGTCCGTCATGTCTAAATCCTATGCATAACAGCCCTCCTCTTTTAATTGCCAACCCACTAAATACTGTTATAATAACTCCTAGATTTAGTTTCCCGTGTCAGTTTCTAGCAAGGGGGTTAACCCATTCATTTAACTGACGCAACAGAACGAAATGATAAGAAATCAACGTTTTGTAAATAGAGCTAACTAAAGTAAAAAATTTTAGTTTTTTATAAATTTAACTTATTTTTGGTAATAAATTTAAATCCCAAAATGAGAGAATTAGTCCGGCTTCTTAAGTTTGCAACCTTTTATTTGGAACGATGTTCTTCCGATGCAAATTTTGTGCGCAGTAATATTGATGAATACTGAGCATAAAAAATACGGTATTTAAGAATATGCAAGCCTGTAATCCGTGTTAAAAATCAGATATTTAAAACCTATGCTACTTAGCCTCATAGGCAAAATAGTTTATGCAAAAAACCCTATTGACGCACTCGCCCCTTTTTAGATAATTAAGCGGTCATTGTTTCAGGTATTAGCAACAGTTTTAATTTTTTAACAGCGATTATCGCGTTTCAAATAAGCAAGCTTAGTTGAGCCTTCATACAAAATAGGATTCAACGATGCATAATGAAAAAAATCGAATATTGATCAATGCTAATCAACCAGGAGAAATACGGGTTGCTTTGCTCGAAGAAAACAAGCTGTCTGACCTAGATATCGAATACAGTGGTCAAGAACAAAAAAAATCAAATATCTATAAAGGTAAAATTAGTCGCATTGAGCCGAGCTTAGAAGCGGCATTCATCGACTATGGCCCTGAACGGCATGGATTTTTACCCTTCAAAGAAATTGTTCCCTCCTTCTTTAACTTCGAAAAATCGCAATCCATCCAATACCTCAAAAAAGTACTTGAGGGTCGTGAAGTGATGGTGCAAATTGAAAAAGAAGAACGTGGAAATAAAGGAGCCGCTTTAACAACTTACATCACCCTCCCTGGTAGTTACTTAGTGCTGATGCCAAATAACCCAGGTGCAGGTGGTATTTCACGTCGTATCGAAGGAGAAGAACGACGCGAAATGCAAGATTTACTCAGCCAAATGGAAGTTTCAGAGGATATGGGACTTATTCTACGCACCGCAGGCGTAGGTAGAGAATTTTACGAACTACAAAATGATTTGAATCTGCTACTCCAACAATGGAATGCAATACAAAAAGCCTATAATGAGCGTTCTGCTCCATTCCTTATTTTTCAAGAAGGTGATTTGATTACCCGTTCGATACGTGACTATTTAAGACGTGATATTGACGAAATTATTATTGATGACAAAAAAACATACGAGAAAATTAAGCATTATATAGAGCAAATTCGACCTGATTTTGTATCACGAATTACGCTTTATCAAAATTCTATTCCCTTATTTATGTATTTTGACATTGAAGAAGCGGTTGAATCGGCATTTAAGCGCAAAATAGAACTCCCCTCAGGGGCTACCATCGTTATCGATCGCACCGAAGCCTTAGTTTCCATTGATATTAACTCAGGTAAATCGACCAAAAATGAAGATATTGAAGAAACCGCTGTTGCTACCAATCTAGAAGCGGCTAAGGAAATAGCACATCAATTGCGTGTACGTGATCTAGGCGGCTTAATTGTCATTGATTTTATCGATATGAATTCAGAAGACAATCAACGTAAAGTAGAAAATTGTTTACGTTCGGCCACTAAAAAAGATCGCGCGCGCATACAAATCACTCGAATATCGCCACTTGGATTATTAGAAATGTCTCGACAACGCTTGCGCCATTCCTTAGGAAAGGCCAACGAAACCTTATGCGCACGCTGTAATGGTGAAGGCACGATACGCACCATTGAATCACTAACCTTATCCCTATTGCGTTCAATAGAAAAAGAGGCACTAAAAAAATCCACACAGCAAATACGCGTAGAAATACCCGTAGATATGGCAACCTATCTGATTAATGAAAAACGCCTAGCCATTCAACAAATTGAACAACGTCACAAAATAAACATATTATTAATACCCAATCCGTATTGGCAATCTCCACACTATAAAATTACTGGCCTAGGTAAAAACGTTAATCTAGAGGCTAGCGAAAATGCGAGTTATCAAATGTTAGATAAATCTTGCACAGAAGCATCGCTACCGTATAGCTCACCTGCCATTAAATCTGCAGAAATCCCGGCAGTTAAACCACTTACTTTTGCAATTAGCAAAAATAAACCTAAAACTCAATTAGGTTTATTAAGTCGACTGCTTGGTATGTTAAAAGATCTCAGTAAAACTAAAGCTGAGCTTGGTAAAAACCCTTTGAAAAAAGAACTGGCCACTGCTCCGATCCACAATCATTCTAACGATGCTCCGCACCGACATTCTTCTGAAAAACGTTATCCAAAAGCGAATCGTAATAACCGACTTCGCAATCACCGCCGTGATGACAGACGCGACAAAGAAGGAGAAGGTGGTAGTGAAGGTGCTGGCGGACAACATCACCATAATGGCGGTAAAACATCACAAAATCGCTATAACAAGCATCATCAGCAACGTTATGAGTCAGCGCCGCATCAATCAAGCGGACATCATCATAACAAAACTGTCTCGAGTCCTAGTTCGGGCACATCAGAAAGAAAATCTTTACCTAATAAAAGACGACCACATTCTGAAAAATCAGCAATAAAACATGAACATAAAATAAATACTCAAGCCGTTCGAGAAGAAAATATCAACTCAACGCCTAAACCGGCGTTAAATAACATGGAAAGAAAAGCCGTTATTCCACCACGTCCTGTGGAAAAATCTGCGCCTAACATAGAAAAAAAACCACCCGCTGAGCAAGTAGCCAACACTACTCATATTAACTCTAGTAAACAGACTGCTAGTACTGGCAATCCATCGACACAACGCCGTAATACACGACGTTATGGTGGGGAACCCAAATTACGTCATCGTACCTATAGTCATTATGAACAGGATCAAAAAACTAAAAACTAACACTGCTTAATTTTTAGCTTGATGCTTTAATTGATAATAAAACGCCGCGAGGAGAGAGTTTCTTTCCTCGCTGTTTTTATTTCCAGCTAATAGTTTTCACCAACTCACCAAACCTGCTTGAAGAATGATGTGCTTTTAAACGAATATAACCATGATAAATACTTAAATATATTTATCACCTAAAGAAGTCAAAATTCTACATGTAGCATCTAATCCTCAGGCATTATTTAAATATAAACCTGAATTATCTGCAAAAAACGATGCAAAAGAAAAAACTACTGTATCTTGTTGTTGCATTTCTTAGTTAAGGAGAATAAATTTATTATAACAATGCTAGCAACATCAATCCGATTCTGGTTTTTTTGAGTTGCTGCTTAAGGATAAGTTTATGCTAAAAAAAATAATTTTTCTTTTTACTGCGTTAAGTTTAAGCTTTGCTAATCCTATTTTAGCAAATACTTACCGTAGCGTAGCGCTCATTTCCAGTTCCACGCAATATAACGAAGACCATATTGAAAAAATAAAACAAACACTTGAAAAACAAGGCTATGTTGTCAATATAAAATACTTAAACCAAGTCGTTTCAGATTTTGGCTATGTTAATACCGACCAAAGTCGCGCCAACGCTCTCATCGCTGCTTTATTAGATAAGCATATTGATATCTTGTGGATGGTTCGTGGCGGCGCGGGTGCCATCAATTTAATTCCGGCATTATATGCAGATAAAGACCGCTTAAAAAAAACCAAACCTAAAATTATTGTTGGCTTTAGTGATGTCACTGCCATCCATTATTTTGTAAACACCGTCTTAGGCTGGCCTTCAGTACATGGTGTCGTCGCTGCTTATAATAAAGAAATGAGTAAACCCGATAGTGAAACCGCAACGATCAATGATCGAGAAAATATTCCATCGATCAAAAATTTATTTACGCAAGGGATCCATTATCAAAATTTAATTCCATTAAATCAATTCGCTAGATTTCCCATACAAGGAAATTTATTAGGTGGAAATTTCACGTTGATCCAATCTTTCTTTGCAACGCGTTATGAACATGATTTCACCAATGACCTATTAATTTTAGAGGATACTGACGTGAGTTTCAGACAATTGGATCGTAGCTTGCATCAACTTTTGTACAAAACTAAGTTTAAACCCAAGGCTATCGTCTTTGGTCAGTTTTATCCTTTAGATCCTACCGATGAACAACGATTGATGTATAAAACTGTGATTGAAGCGTTTGCCAAAAAAACGAGTATACCGGTTTACTACTTTCCCTACTTTGGTCATGGTAGAGAAAATAAACCATTTATTCTTGGCAGAGAAGCTACAATAAACTGTCCACCGCAACAAGAGTATTGTACGTTTAAACAAGCAAAAATAAATAATTTCTAATCCTTAATATTTTATTTAATAACAAAGGAATGAAGCATGATGCCAACATTAAAAATTTTAGGTGCATTGATTTTCTCAAACATACTGATCCTTCCTAGTATGGCTGCCATCCTCCCGATAAGCGCAGAACAATGTGAAAAAATGAAAACACACCAAGTGATCACTGATAAAAATCCCATTTCTTGCGAACGCTTAAGAACAGTAAATTTCCCTATCATCAATTTTACTGGCCAAGAAGATAAAGGCCAAGTCGTTGTACTCGATGTACTCGCAAAACATACACAAATCATTTTTGATACACTGTTCCATCGAAAATTCCCAATTAACAAAGCTTTTTTGATGGAAAAATATAACGGTGAAGATAATGCGTCGATGAACGATAATAATACTTCTGCTTTTAATGGCCGACCAATAACCGGTGGATCGGATTGGTCTTTGCATGCCTATGGCGTTGCTATTGATATTAATCCATTACAAAATCCGTATGTTTCGTTTGACGATCAAGGTCATGCGACTATTTTACCTACCCTATCGGCGAAGCAAGCCATCAATCGTTTGAATTATCGACCTAAAAAAGAGTTTCGTAGCGGCATGGCAGAAGATGTAATTGATATCTTTGCTGAAAATGGTTTTATTGGCTGGGGTGGCTATTGGAATTATCCGATTGATTATCAACATTTCGAAATAGGTAGTCGGAAATTTGTCCAACAGTTAGTTAGTTTATGTCCCTGTAAAGCACAAGAAGTCTTTGATAAGTATGCGAAATCCTATGTTAATTGTATAGCGAAAAGTTCAATCCGTCCCCATGCAGCCGCACGTGCCGCTTGCGTGGCACAGATTATTCAATAATAAAAAATCTAAAAAAAATAATTGACCCTTTATTAAAAGCTTGCGAAAGTAACATTCGCAAGCGCTTTTTTTACGCTTATGGGCTAGAAATGAAAGTATTTGATGATATATGATCAAATCCTACCCATCAAAAGTTCAGCATTACTTGCGGCTAAGCTTATCAAAGATTCCACATTAAAAATTTATCCGGGCGCACCACATGATTTATGTTCGACGTTAAAAACCCAAGTCAACGCGGATTTACTCGCTTTTTTTAAACAATAATGACGAAAATTTAACTTGATGGATTGGCTTGCCAACTACCATACAAAGGATTGGGTAAAATGAAATAACCCTGGCCGAATTTATCGTATTGTTGCGCAGCATCAGGTAAAGCATACGCTGTAGCTTGCTTAAACTCAGGAAAATCTTGGATGTTATCGCCAAAATAAGCAATCACCTGATGAGGTGGTAATTTATTAGACCAAACCATCTCATGCGCATCGTAGCAGCCGTGTATCACTGCATTAAAACGTGGATTTTTATCGGCTGGATGTTGTGATTTTTTATTATTGGCTAAAATAACTTGATCAAAAGTGACGTGTTGTTGTTTTAAATTATCGATAGTCGCTTGGAGAACGGTAATTCCAGATTTATCGATATACGAACCATCGCGATTAGAAATCAAACTCACATAACCACCTAATTTGTGAACCCATTGCGTAAACGCTACTACACCAGGTAATGCGATTGATTTTTGCGGTATGGTCACAAAATGTGAAAAATCTACGGGATCTTTAACTAAGCTAGAACATTGGTAAAAATACCAGGAGTTATCCAAGGTTGTTTCATCAATATCCAAAATTACGCCCCAAGTTTTGGCTTGAGGATGATGTTTTTCTACCCATTGTTTGACATAAGCCGATCCAATATTATACCCCTGTCGATAACTCGCTTTTTTTTCTGCTGAATTGCGATACCATTTGTCTGCTTGCTGTATGGTCGGATCTTTTTGCGTTGATGGTGCGCAGACAATGGCATACTGATTGCTAGCGAAAGCAAGGTTACTTAAAAAAGATAAAAATATTACGCATGCCACTGATAGGTTTTTCATGAATTTTTGCTCAGCTTATTAAATGGTTAATATCTTGCGCGATCCATGCTAAAAAAGACTTCAATAAACTGTAAATTATTTCTGCATAAAAATCTATATCTAATTTTACTGTTCATTCATGCCATGCGCTTACAAATTAGGTAAAGCTTTTTAGAAGGGCACTTAACAGTACCCTCTTTCTCCTCGCATGTTTACCTTAAATTAAAACCACGCGCATTAATCTCTATTCCTTGCATACGCGGCTGCCCATAGATCTTGGCGTTTATTTTTTCATTCTGTCTTTCCATTTTTTGATACTTTGCTGTAGCTTCTAAAGAGCGTGTTGGTTGAAATTTTTCTCTATTAGCTAGCTTAAGCAATACATTCATCGCAAATAAATTACTCGGTACATCGACATGCGCTGTCACATGCGATAATGAAGACTGTTTAGTACGAGATCCACCATATTGATGCGCTATCTTTGCTTCCGCTGATCTTTCAGCTATTCGGGGTTTATAATTGTCCGTCAACAGGGGTGACATACGAGTGGGAACAGCTAAGGTCGGATTTGTATGTGATGTAGAAAAAAATTGTCGATTATTATTTGATCGCTTATCACGAGTAACGAATTGTTGAAACTTTGGTTTTTTAGTCACTTTTTGTGATGAATCTATCTTGTCTACTCGATGAGTATAATTTATATCCTTTCTACTGGGTGAGATTACCTGAGTTTGCTTTTCGCTAGCTTGCTTTGCATGATTTTCATCTTGCTTAGGCTGAAATGCCATCGCCTTCTTAGATTTTTTCTTATCTATCTTAGACGGATGTTTAACTTGCATTTGATCATGCTTATCATAAAAGTTGTATGCTTTTTCCCATATATCTTCATCCAACGAAGTCTTATTATGCGTTTGCTTTGGGGAGTAATCAGAAACAATTTCCTCACTGAGCCATTTAACGGAGTTTTTAATGGGATTACTCGTTGTTTCTAGCATACCTACTGGCGTAGTCGACGCATTACTAATAATCGTGGCTTCTGTTTGTTCCGGTAAATTAATGGAACGACGATATCGACTATAACAAATCCTCCTTGGCTGCCCCCATGGCCAATACCGCGGACCTACCACATAATTAAGATTGGGTAAATCTTGGTAAACCGCCGCATGTAAGTCGTCCTTATGTTTAAGTAATGCGTTGTCCCAAGTTTCTGTCGCATTAAAAATCTTTGCGCGTTCTTCTCTAAGCATTATTTTTTTATTGATAAACTCTAGGGAGCAAGTAATTGCTTTTGAAGAATCTTCATAAAAACTTTGTAAAACAACATTACAAAGTCTATCTATTTCTAAAAACGGACTGAATGCATTAGTAATGACCAGATCATCTTCATGACGAAAAAAAGCATAATGATCGATGCTCCTCGGAATTAAAATAGCAGTGTTTGCTTCTATTTTTTTAGTCATTACGAAATAATTAGCGTTATCACTGACATTAAGTTGGAGAGGGAAAGGTTGTAAATGCATCTTCAGACCGCGGCCGACGATTTTTACTGGTGCAGTATTAGGAATAATTTTTAAATTTTTATACCAACGATCACCTAATGCATTATGTAAACGAACAGAAATTACTGGAATATCTTCTCTGTGCGTTTGATTATTCGAAATACACAGCCTACGCGTAAGTATCAAGTCGTTCATTTCAGTACTTAATACCACGCTTAGGCTTGCATTAAAATATTCTTTAATTTGCTCAGCTAAGTTTCGGAAATCTAAAATACTCTGGGCGCCCTGACCATGCGCATAAAGAATCACTTCGGGTAAAGGAAATTGTGTTGTATTTAACTTAGAAGATCCCGCATTAATGATAAAATTTTTTTCATCACAATTAGCAATTAAATGACTTTCACAAACCAGATCATTCGACATGGCTTCATGTTTTTTATGACCTATCGTGACGAGTTGAGATGTTGCATTATTTTTAGCAAAGACTAAAGTAATATTGAGACGATGCGCTACATCGGCATAAGTCTGAATAATATTTGCTATGGACTGGTTATTTTCTGAATAACCAAGCCTATTGGTTTTATCGTCCAGCATTAGTTGCATATCATCTTTAAAACGCAGTACCGTTTTATAGGGTAAAATCGATGTCAAATTCTGAGTAAAATTTTCTATCGGTTTGGCAAAAGTAGTTGGGTTGATGAGCTTTACCACGGTATGACGTATAATATCTCTATCCGCTAAGGTGAGATTAAAACAACTTATTTGGCATGGACGAAAAATTTCAGAATAATTTTCCGTAAGCTGCGAATATTCCGTCATATTAAGAATTTCACGTAACCAACTCGTTTGCTGTTCATTAAAAACTAAGCCTGGTTTTGGATTATAGACAAACATCACCTGTGTTGCAGAAGGCCATTTATAAACAGAAATGGTTTGCATAATTTCCAATATTTTTCTGATTTCATTCGATAGAAAATTAAAATTTATATCATAGCGAGAATGGGAATGAACCATTTCATCTAAATTTTGAAAAGCGATGGAATTCAAATTAGGAAGCGTCGTGTTAAGTGAAAATTGTAATTTAGTGACTGGATTAGTATCGTTTATCGATCGAAATTTGTTGAGTAAATCGATATTTGAAAAATCAGCGCTAGGAATAGAAAAGTAATCCCCAACAGTAGAATCATTTCTTAAGTTACCCGCATTAATCTCGAGACTTTGCATAGGTTCTGCTAATAAGCTTGACAAGCTTTCGAAATGACTTAAGCAATGTATCTTATTTTTATCCTGTGTAGAACCCGTAATGTTAAGTACATCAACCAGCTGCAACCATAAGGATTGCGTTGCTTCATCCTTCTCTAGAAGGCTCCAAAGAAATTCTCTGCTACTTACCACCAATTGTTTCACATCGCAGGTTTCGCGAAATCTGAAAGCATTATTCTCTATATCTTCCCAGGAAATTTCGCAATCTTCTGGTGGACTTGCATTAGCGGGTAATGGTAAACATCGTTCCGCTAACGCTTTCCCAGGTTTTTTTTGAGATTCAGGACTACTTACTGGATATTTTTCTGGATTAGCTTTTTTTAAGTCTTCCCACTCAAAAAATCTATCTACAAAAAAATAATTGTTAACTCCATTTAGAAGTACGCCTTGCAATTGAGTTCCTAATAAATGCATTCGCGTTATATTTGCACCTTCCAAATTAAGATCTTCTAGATTTGCACCTCTGAAAATGGCATCTACAAAATTAGTATATTTTGCCGAAGCCCCTTTTAAATTAGCCCTTGAGAAATCGGTTCGTTGAAAATTACTCGCATCTAAATTAGCGTTAGTTAAATCAGTGTCAGCGAATTTAGCATCGCGGCAATCAGCAGTATCAAAGTTCGCGTTAGAAATTTTGGCTTTTGAAAAGTTTGCCGCAGTTGCGTTACTATTACCAAATTTAGCATATCGCATATCGCTATTCACCAATATTGCTTCCTGTAGCTTGGCATAGTTGAATGTTGCATTGGTGAAATTAGCATACGACATATAGGATCCTTCTAGATTCGCATAGCTCAGATCGCATCCAGAAGACATATCTGTTTGCGTCAAATCCGTCTCAATTAACTCGGCATGGCGAAGTATGCTCCACATAAAAATTGCTCTAGAAACATCGGCTTGTGTAAAATAAGCTCCTGTGAAATTCGTATTATACGAAAATATATTTCTCAAGTTAGCGCGTGTAAAATTCCCTTCGCTGAAGTCTGAAAATAGAAGACTCGCTTGTTTTAAAATTGCAGTATTGAAGTTGGCTTTACGTCCCTGTACAGCACCCAGCGAAGAATTAAATAAGTCCGCACCAAAAAAATCTGTTTCTATTAAATTAGCAGCATGTAAGTTAACATTGGATAGATTTGCAAATTTTAAATTAGCACGAGAAAAGTTGGAGCCATAAAAATCTAAGTGACTTAATTGTGTTGCGGATAAATCTGCGTCGGAAAAATCTAAATAGCTAAATATCGAAAAAGATTCTGCATCATTGCTGATATTGTTCGGTTCAGACGCTTCGGCATTAATCTCCGTAAAATTAACTGTGGTAAGATTCCATCCTTTAAAGCTTTTTAAATCCATATCAATCAGAAATTTTCTAAAAAGCTGCGCTGCTATTGCAGGCTCCGGAAATGACTGAGTAGAAACTATTTCATTTTCGAAGGCATGATGAATTCGTGGAGGGTAGTCTTTTAAATAGGCATCAAGCTTAGCCGTACTATTTAGATTTAATTGTGTTGCGGTATGATTAACATTTTTCATTAACTTTCCTTGTTATTAATAATTTATTATATAAATTAAACTTAAATTCTTTCTATTTATAATTTATTTTTATTCAAAAAT
>JABASH010000791.1:0-33380 GCA_019776445.1 Tomocerus maximus | reverse complement strand
TTTGGACAATAGAACGCGAGAAAATATTAAAAAAATTTCATACTTTTGAAATTGATACTGATCTAGATAAAATTAAATTTTAAATCGGCTCAATTGCTAAACGTAAAACTATTGCTCATAATAATTATGCTCTTTTCCTAATCGAAGATTTAAATAACATAGATAAAAACTATTCCCATTCCGAAAAAATTGGAATTCTAAATAAAGCGATAATACTTCTCACAAAATCTGCAGAAATTTATAAAAATATTAATTTTACTGAAGAAAAAAATAACGTTGAGCACTGCATAAATACTATTAACTCTAGTCTAAAAAATCTGGAAGCTAACATTAATCAAATAACTAAATCTAAAGATTCTTCGCCAATTAAAACACAAGCATCTCGAACAAAACCTATAGGAAGCATCTCTGAAAAAAACTTGCGAGAATACCAACCTATTTTTTCCACTCGATTAGCTTGTAAATTTTTCAGGGATTCTTTTTTAGAAGACAACATCCAAAATACTAACTCTGAAACTATAAAAAAAATTGCCTCTATTTAGATCTAAACTCGCTCAAGTGAATAAAATCCGGTAAAATTAGGATCGAACTATTATCTTATTCGATCTCAATAAAAAGCGGAGTAGCACGCATGTCTTATCAGCATATTCAGATTCCAAGTTCCGGCGAGAAAATAACGGTTAATCCGGATTATTCATTAAATGTGCCCAATCAACCGATCATTCCTTTTATTGAAGGCGATGGTATCGGGATGGATATCACTCCTGCTATGCAACTTGTCGTCAATGCGGCTATTAGCAAGGCCTATGGTGATAAACGTCGCATTGCTTGGATGGAAATCTATGCTGGAGAAAAAGCAACGCAGATTTATGGATCGGATGTTTGGTTACCCGAAGAATCACTCACTGCGGTCCGCGATTATGTAGTTTCTATCAAAGGTCCACTGACTACACCCGTAGGTGGCGGAATTCGTTCCTTAAATGTCGCTTTACGTCAACAATTGGATCTGTATATTTGTCTACGCCCGGTCCGTTATTTTAAAGGGGTCCCTAGCCCGGTTCGCGAACCTGAAAAAGTCAACATGGTCATTTTTAGAGAAAACTCTGAGGATATTTATGCGGGAATAGAATGGGAAGCCGATAGCAAAGAAGCCAAAAAATTAATAGCTTTTTTGCAACATGACATGAATGTTAAAAAAATTCGCTTTCCTGAACATTGTGGTATTGGCATTAAACCGGTCTCTAAAGAAGGCACACAACGTTTGGTCAAACGCGCCATCCAATACGCCATAGATCAAGATCTGCCTTCAGTAACCTTAGTACATAAAGGCAATATCATGAAATTCACCGAAGGTGCCTTTAAAGATTGGGGTTATGCAGTGGCTAAAGAACAATTTAGCGCTGAATTGCTTGATGGTGGTCCATGGATGCGCTTAAAAAATCCAAAAACAGGAAAAGAAATCATTATAAAAGATTTCATCGCTGATGCTTTTTTACAGCAAATTCTATTGCGTCCCGCTGAATATAGTGTAATTGCGACATTAAATTTGAATGGCGATTACATTTCGGATGCTTTAGCGGCACAGGTCGGCGGTATTGGCATTGCTCCGGGTGCAAACCTAAGTGACAAAGTGGCTATGTTCGAAGCAACCCATGGCACAGCGCCTAAGTACGCAGGACAAAATAAGGTCAATCCCGGATCGCTGATCCTATCTGCAGAAATGATGCTACGACATTTGGGTTGGAATGAAGCGGCTGATCACATCATAACCGGCATGGAGGCTGCTATCCAGGCGAAAACTGTGACTTATGATTTTGCACGTTTAATGAACGATGCCAAAGAAGTAAGTTGTTCTGATTTTGCTCAATCTATCGTCGATCATATGTACAATAAACAAACGCTAACCTCTATTACTACCTTATAAGGGAGCCCTTTTATAAGGGTTTGCTCAGTTAAGAGGAAAATTGAAACTTTCCTCTTAACGTCTTTCGTTTTAGTATCTTACATTTCCTACAAACACATCAGCAAAGCATCAAAAAAATACACTCTACCCTTTACCTGCATTTAAAAGGCTTAATTTTAAGCAAACTCGCAAATCCCTAAATTTCGACTAGGCTGAAATTAAAGGGAAATAATTTTTTTCAACATGGACTACCCAGCTTGTATAACAACAGTGAAACTCGCCTTTATGCGAGAAGTCACGGATTTTATACGATTCGAAAAGGAGGGCTACCATGTTTAGCAAAGAGCTTGAAGTTAGTTTAAATTCGATATTTAAACAAGCCCGTGAAAAACGTTATGAATATTTAACGGTTGAACATCTATTGTTAGCGCTTTTAGATGAACCTTCTGCCGTTGCCGCATTGAAAGCTTGCGGAGCGAATTTAAATCGACTTAAAAATGAGATTAGTAATTTTATTGCGGCAACAACACCTTTATTTCCTTCTGCTGATCCTAATCTCGATATACAACCCACATTAGGTTTTCAACGTGTTTTACAACGCGCTATTTTTCAAGTGCAATCCAGCGGCAAAACCCAAGTGCATGGCGTTAACATCTTAGCTGCCATCTTCGGTGAACAAGATAGCCAAGCTATTTATTTTTTACGTCGTGAAAATGTAACGCGCTCAGATGTATCGAATTACATATCTCAAGGACTACCTAAATTACAAGATAATTTGGAACCAAAATTAAATCAATTTGTAACTGAAGAAGAAGTCACTATAGAAGGGCCTGGTAATAGTCCATTAGAGCTTTATGCGATTAATCTAAATAGCAAGGCACGCCTTGGAAAAATTGATCCTTTAATTGGCCGCGAAGAAGAACTAGCACGTGTCATTCAAATTCTTTGTCGCCGTCGTAAAAATAATCCTTTATTAGTAGGTGAAGCCGGCGTCGGTAAAACGGCTATTGTAGAAGGATTAGCCAAAGCAATAATTGAAAAAAGAGTTCCCTCTGTTCTTGCTAATAGCACCATTTATTCTTTAGACCTAGGTAGTTTATTAGCTGGGACCAAATATCGTGGTGATTTCGAAAAAAGATTTAAAGCTTTATTAGCACAGCTTAAACAAGAACCTCAATCAGTACTCTTTATTGATGAGATTCATGTTGTCATTGGCGCTGGCGCTGCCTCAGGCGGGGTAATGGACGCCTCTAATTTAATTAAGCCTTTACTTACCACCGGTGAATTAAAATGCATCGGTGCCACGACTTACCAAGAATATCGTAGCATTTTTGAGAAAGATCGAGCTTTAGCAAGACGTTTTCAAAAAATCGACGTTCCTGAACCCAATTTAGAAGAAACCATTGCGATTTTACGCGGACTGCGCGATAGACTAGAAGAACATCATCACGTCAAATATCGTATGACTGCTTTACGTGCCAGTGTAGAACTTGCAGCGCGTTATTTACCGGATCGTTTCTTACCAGATAAAGCGATTGATATAGTCGACGAAGCCGGCGCTTATCAAGCCTTACGTCCAAGCCATAAAAGAAAACACGTTATCGGTATCCATGAAATCGAAGCAATTGTAGCCAAGATGGTACGCATTCCTACACGAAATATTTCTGCCTCAGATAAGAGTCGTTTGCGCAATTTAGAAACAAAACTAAAAGCACGTGTATTCGGTCAAGATATGGCAATCGAAAATCTTTGTGCGGCAATGAAATTGACGCGCTCTGGCTTAAGAGAAACCAATAAAACTATCGGATCTTTTCTTTTCGCAGGTCCTACAGGTGTGGGCAAAACGGAAGTTACGCGTCAGCTTGCAGAACTCATGGGGATCGAACTACTACGTTTTGATATGTCCGAATATATGGAAAGACATAGTGTGTCTCGTCTAATAGGAGCACCTCCTGGCTATATTGGTTACGATCAAGGTGGTTTACTCACTGAAGCGGTAACTAAACATCCTCATGCTGTTTTATTATTGGATGAAATTGAAAAAGCGCATCCGGATATTTTTAATCTCTTATTACAAGTCATGGATCATGGTAACTTAACCGATACCAATGGTAGAAAGACCGATTTTAGTCATATTATTTTGGTAATGACCAGTAATGCCGGAGCTGAACAATTTAGCCGGCAAGAGATAGGTTTTACACCGAGCTTGAATCAAGCTGAAAATTCAGAAGCTATCAAACGAATATTTTCCCCTGAGTTTCGTAATCGTTTGGATGCAACTATTTACTTTAATTATTTAAATTCAAGTATCGTTTCTCAAGTGGTTGATAAATATTTACTCGAGTTAGAAGCGCAACTTGAAAAGAAACATGTCACCTTGCAGGTAGATAAACCCGCTCGCGTTTGGCTAGCTAAGCACGGTTATGATAGAAGTATGGGAGCACGACCGATGATGCGCCTTATTCAAGAGAGAATCAAAAAACCTATTGCCGATGAACTACTGTTTGGGCGCTTAGTACACGGCGGTCAATTGATATTAACCAGTAACGACAATGAATTAGAATTAATTATTTCTGAAAAAAGGGGAATTATTACGCCCCCTGAACAAAATAAAAACCTATCGCAAGCACCTATTAGCTAGTCCTTAGGCTTAGATTTATCAGGTTCGGAACCTTTACCGCGAAAAATAATACGACCCTTGCTCAGATCATACGGTGTCATTTCAACTTTCACCTTATCGCCAGTAAGGACACGGATATAACTTTTTCGCATACGACCAGAAATATGGGCATTAATAACATGCCCATTTTCCAATTCCACTCTAAATAAGGTATTAGGTAAAGTCTCAATGACTGTACCTTCCATCACTATCTGATCTTCTTTGGCCATAATTTACCTAAGCTTAACTCTTGCACACATTAATAACGGCTATGTTGCCGTAAAAGCCGTACGTTTACAATAAGATTTTAATTTAACCGTTATTAATACTCAAAATTAATCATATTTTTGATAAAACGAATAATCAGCAATTTTATAAATTATTTCTATTTATACCGCAGAACACCCTGGACTTAATCGATCCTCCGGTCGATCAAAGCAAGGACTAGGTACTGGTTTAAAAAGAAAATTTAATGGCTTAACAATAGATGACATTCGTGTTATTCCTTTAACTACTCGTTGCTCAGCTACCTGTAATTCAAACTTTCGCTGTGCTAACCGGGTTTCATCGGGTGTTGGCCTGAACCCTAGAAGACTCGGCAAAATGAACAACTGCGCTAGTTTTTCAAATGTTTTGGAGATATAGGCCGTTACCGGTATTCCCAAATGTTCCAAAAGTGATGGTAATTGTGGTAAGAAAAACAGAGCTATGCCTAAATAGTAATAACTTGGATCATTGTTGATCATATAAAAACTAAGCACGGCGCGTAATCCCCAGGCGATAGGTGCTATGGGAAGATAATCGGAGAATAACATTTCTAGTAGACTGGGCATCAAAGCAAAATTTAAGCTGCCCCATTGTAATAAATCAGCGCAAAAGCGAAGGGCTTGTTTTTTATAGCGGATTTTTGTGTTAGGCAGAAAAAAGGTAAACGTCTTTTGCATTGAGGAATGTAAAAGGGCAGTTTCTAATAACGCAGCTGCCAAAGTTGAAATTTGATTGGCACCGCCTAACCGCAGTTGCTGAATGGCACTTAGCCAACGTGATAAAAAATGACTCGGATCATGTTCTTGCCAATTCGGTCTAAATCCCAAGACACAGAAATAATCACCGGCAAAAGTATGGAGCAATCCTGCATTTACAATATAATTTAATCCTACTTGTGCGCTATATTGCTTAAAAAGTCCAATTGCCATCTCATCTTGTAGTGCTTGATCGTGGCTATTTTTTTCGTGACTCCACTCTGTTAGCAACCATTGTTTACCTTCCTCAGGTAAATGAGGAAAGAGAGTTACTAGGCTTTCGTTACGCATTTTATTCAAATTAAATACTTGATTACAACCGTCCTTATTTGAAAAATATAAATGATCTGTTTGTATGGATAAACTGATATTAAATACGTTTGTGTGATTATTATGAGGGTTCACTGCAGCACTATTATAGGCTATCGCAAACCATGAAAACGGTGACACCGCAGCTGCTTCAATCTTATTTTTTTTAAACCACACCAGCGCTTGTTCGGTATTGGCACAATAACCTAGTAAACCTAAGCTAGTTTGGTTTTTGACACAAGCTTCTTCGGTAAAAAAATTATTTTTATTACAGTACCCCGGTAGACTTGTTTCTTTTTTTGGTTGCAAAATTGAGTTTTTATTTCGTTTGCTTGTTGCGAATCCCTTCTCCCCTTGATAATTTATATCGAAAATATTCATAATGCTAAAGTTATTTAACATAAACCTAACATGTTGCAGCATTTTTAAGGGTACATAGATAAATGAATTTAAAATATCAGGTGTAAAACTGGAACTACTGCTGGCTATAGAAAATGGGGTTGCAATATCACGTCGTCTGCGCTTTATAGGTGATGTTGCGTTATTAAAAAAAATACCACTTTCATTGAAAACTATGTGAGGTGTATTAAAATGTGAGTGTATTTCTCCATAGAAATCCCTTGCGTTATTTATCTCCTGGGTATGTTCATTCAATGCTAAGGATTCATCAAAAAAGCTTAAATTCAGCGATAATATTTTTTCTTGAAATAAAGTATTTTTAAAAAATTTACTAAATAGAACTGCATAAATATCTGCTTCAGTGACATTATTAAATAGATTGGTTACAAGCAGATCCGTATCGTTATGACGCATAAACCTATATTGACCTATATTTTTAAGTATAAAAAGTTCATCCTTTTGTTTTATAATCTCATCGGTAATAACAATAATATTTTTATTCCCCATAAAAACTAGGGGTATCCGAGCCAACTTCCATTTATCCTCTTCAAAGATAATGCTCATTGGATACTGATAGCTATCCAAAATAATATCTAGATCTTGATACCAATAATTAATCAGCGCATTTTTTAGTATTATCTTAGCGATTCGATATGTGTTTTGTGCGAGGGGGATACAACTTGATGCAGAAAAATAGTAATCAGCATATAAACTAAGGGTAAGATCTTCATTGTTTTCGTTAATGGTGAGTAAAATGGTTGATGTGTTGCATTGATCCTTCACCTTCTTCAGCAATTCACGTAAATCCAATGTATCCGTCGTAGTCGACGAAATTAAAGTATCGCTCACTAGGCTATACAGCGAAATATCATTGAGAGGAAAAAGATCAGTAAGATTTTTAGGGGTTTGTATAACATACACTGCATCTCCGGCATTGCCGACGAGATGATTTACCAATAAGCCGTCAGTACTTAAAATCTCTTCCTCTCTACCACCAATAGCTATTGTTGTATTTTGCAAGGTTTGGATGACCAGCGCTTTATCAATATGATGCGCAATAGGGGCAACATATTGAATGATTTCTTCAATGCTGTTATTGCTATACCATTGAGTATATAGAGCCTTTTCATTTAATAATTTTATTCCTAACTTTTTATTATTAAAAAAATAAGACGAACTTTCAATAAAGAAAGCTTTCTCATTCGTTGATGCATTGCTATTAATGGCATCAGTCGCTTCAATACTGAGTTTAAAACTACCTATGAGATACTTAAACAGAAAAGAAATAGTATTGTTCTTTATATTTAGCTCATTAAGATCTTCTAAATCAGACTCAAAATGAAACTGATGGATAGTTTGGTCGTTAAAGGGCAGCTGTACGGAAACTGTGCCATTTTGATCTCCGGGAATACTATAAATGATCGCTCTGTCCTCTGTGATATTTCTTGGCAGCAAACGCACAACGGTATCAGGTCTTAAGGTAATGTTAAGATTTTTAGCAGATTTTTCAGTAATATAAATAGAATCAGGTTTCGTCGTACTTTCTCCCTCACCCGCATCAATAAGCACGGTTTCTGCAATCGAAAAAATCGTATCTTGCTGATTTTTTCTACCATATAATTGTGTGATATTACTTAACTGTAAGCCTCCAATACAAAATTCTTCTTTGGTATTAGTTGTTAAATTTTTCCCACAAAGAAACCCTTTCGCATCTAGCAATACACTCTCATTTGCAGCGGGCTGATACTCAGAAAATTTGACGATATTAATACCCAAACCACCTTGTAGGCTGCCGGTAATGTTTGTTTCTTGTAAAATAAATAAATCGTCGGCATTGCCAGCTTGGTAATCATGATGACCATCATTAACCAAAATGATGCTATCAGAATCTAATCCGATAACTTTTGCTTCTCCCTGTAATGCGATTAACGTAACATTGCCAGTTCGATTAACGTTATATTCCACGCCGAGTGTGTTAAGACAAAGATACGCGATCCTCTCTTCAATCCCCAGTAACTCAGAATCGACAAAGGACTCTAAATGCTCTTTAATCCATGAGGTCGAATGGGGTCGAACTGGGATACCCGGTAAGCAGAAAAAATGACCTTCTCGGGGTTCCTCGGGAACGGTATCGCTTAATAACGTCATGTTTCTTTTTCTATCGAGAAAAACGAAATTTTTAGCTGACTCTGTAGCAGGCAACCATGTCGAAAAAACATAAGATTGAATTTCGGGGTGCAGTTTTAGAAAAGCGATGACTTTGTTAACCAATTGCTGATTATTTGCTTTGGTTTCAAGATATTCTGACGGTTGAAAATTAAAGAATGCGCGCATGCCTTCAGCAAATTTCTCGCGATCACTTAAATGTACCCATTTTTCGATCGCCTTCATTTCTTGCTTCACATGACGAAGCTGCATGCCTCCTATAACTAGTAAACCTAAACCTTCACCAATAGGCCCAGTTACTTCTGAAACTCCAGCAATGTAGCCTAGATATTCAGCGGCTTCGATACCTGCTTCCCCAAAATCTAAAGCAACGATTGCTCCATTTGAAAGGTTATCTACCCAATCCGTTTCATTATTGCTAAGTCCTTTTACAAAGTTATAAGCAAAAAAAACAGCACTGCCACGCGCTATAAACGGTGCTGCCGCTTTCATTGCACTACCAAAAAAACGACGCTTTCCGGCTAGCATAATTTCTTTATCTGTAAAAAGACTTAAGGCTAGCTTCGCATCGTAATCGAGTTCTCTTTGAAATAATTTTTCATCTCCTAAAACAAGTAGTTCACCTCCTTTCGTTAATAGTTTATTCGATATTTTACCTAGAATACGACTACCGCTTAGTAATGTGAACGTGATAGCCACGGACTCAAAATCAGCTTGAATCAAGGCCGATAGCGTATCTTTAGTTAAAAGACCTAAGTTGGCTAAATTAGCAACTCGACCTATTTTCTTAACATAGGCTTTTATTTTTGAAGCCTCTATTGGACGCTGAATTAACCCTTCATTTTCAGTATTAGAACAAAGTGTATTGGCACTTCTTTTTTTATTTCGATAACAACTTGTTGCATCATCTTTAAAAATTCTTCGATCCAGCATAAGAACTAAACTTGCTGCATTACGTTGTCTTGCACTGGTGGCTGGATCAGGGGAAAATCGTCCGAATTTGTAAATTTTAGCCGCTAGGGGAGTATACTGAAGGTCGAGGATCTGCCTTGCTTCTGCCAGAGACAGTTGTCCTTCGTTTACATTCATTTCGATATATTCTATGACGTGCGTCAGCGATACAATAAAAGGGCAACGCATATAAATAATCAACGCTTCGCCAATGAGATTAAGATACTGTATTCTTGCCAATGTGAGTTGAGCGGACTCGAATAAATTAAACATTAAAGTCTTGTCGCCATCATAATGAACCATCACTTCTAGTATTTTTTTGTGAGTTGCGTGCAAATGCAAAGCTTGTGTTAATTCTTCATGTTGCATCATGTGCAAAAGAAAACTGTAATAATGCGACATGATTTCTTTGTCATAAACAAAATCTTTGGTCAAGAATTTTATGCTTTGAGCAATGGTTGCAAACTCACTTGGATTTTTTTCTAGATTTATACGCAAAACCTTTTGTACTAAACGATGAATGCTGGAAATATTAGGCTCTCTCCCTTCATTAATTAGTGAATAATTTTTTAAAAGTTGAATCGCTGCACTTAGGTATTGATTGTTTTTTAATGTGAGAAAAAATTGATTACTAATATTATCTGGATATAGATAAGCCATAATTTGTAAGGTTTCAATCGCTTTTGTACCGATTAATTTTTCTTGCGTCAATTTTTCGAGTGTAATCTCCCAAGTAGTCATTACCGTTTTAGAATAAGGATCATTGCTATAATTAGAAAAATCGAAGGCTACCAGTTCCTGACTTTTTTTCTTAAAGCGTTCAATATAATGTTGAATAGTAAATTCACTATCTAAATTTTTTTCATTTTTAATATAAGCTATCGCTTGTTGTAACGCCAAAGGCAAGTTTTGTAACAACTTAGTCAATTCTTTTATTTTTGGAATTTCTGTATTGGTTAAATCAAGTTCGGTCTGTATAAAGCTAATGGATTCAATCTCAGTAAAAACATCTAAAGCAAATGGCGTAGCTACATTTTGCCAGTTGCTATAGCGAGAAGTAATCAACACTGTTGGGTTATTTCCGATGGATAGTTTAGGAAGAATATCTTCTATTGCTTTAACATTTTCCACATTGTCAAAGATAAACAAGCTTTTTTGATTTCTGAAATAACTATAAACTTCTTCTCTTAGTTGGCTATTTTCTTTTTCGTTGTTATAGGCATCATTTAAATCAATCGTTAATTTTCTCGCCAGTTTTTTAAAGGAATCTAAAATATCAATTTTTTTCTCAGCCTCAATCCATAACACATTATGATCATAGTCAGCCGCATATTGCTTTGCATATTCAAGTACGAGTTGGGTTTTACCAATCCCCCCCATGCCACTTACAGCGGTTTGTATTCCTTCTTGTAATGGCTGTTGTGGGTTTAATGAGAGTTGAGCCATTTTTTGTGTTACTACTGCGGATTTAGTCCCCGAACCGAGTAATTGATGCAAAGTAGTCAATGCAAGCGTCCGTCCGGAAAAATTTTTAATTGGACGCCTTAAATTAAATAAAATATTTCCGGGAGATGCTCTTTCTCCAGAAGGAGGAATAACACCACTAGCACGACCCATTTTTTCTAGTATCTGCTGTGCTTCTTGCTGAATATTACGAGGATTAATATGATATTCGTAAGTTGTTAACTTAGCTTGGTTTTCAAGAACATAACTCGCCTGATACATTTCTTTCAGTTGTCCCTCTGAATCTTTTTCCCAGCTAAGCGGACGACGATAGCCATAACGTGTACTCTGAGGTTCATCCTTTTTATAAAACGTATCAAGGCTAGGGTTTTTGTTTTTAATAATTAAACCCACTCTCTCAAATAAGCTGGCCGTACTGAAGCTATTTCCTGCTGCGTCTTGAATACGACTACCTGTAACCCTTACTCTTACTTTTTTTAAACTGGGATCAAAAAAGGTTTCTGATTTTCCTGAAAGAATACCAGAGGCTATTAATTCGCTTGAAATAGGTGTAGAGGGTATTAATTTTTCATCAATGTAATTCAAAGCCCTTCCTGCAGCATCTTCAGCTAATTTTTCGATGGCCATTTTATGTCCGGCTTTATCCGTTACTTGCATAAATTGTTGTTCGTAACTTTGAAAAATTTCAACAGCCGCTTCTGTTAAAAATTCACTTAAATCACCTGGCTTTAATTCGGAAAAAACATTGGTAATTTTTTGGCTCAGTTTTTTATTCGTATAATATTTACTACCAATATTTCTCAGTGAACCTACCAACGAAGGGATAGAGCCTCCGGGACCTCGGAATATTGCAACGCCCAATAATGCGCCGGTTGTTCCTACTTTCAATTCAGCTTTTAAGGCTTCTGCAGTTAAACGTTCTCCCTTAGCTTGCAAACTATGTGCGCCTAGGCGCTTCACAAAATCTTGTACAAACTTTACTACAAAAAATTCAAACAGTTCTCTGGTTTTCTCTGCTGCAGTTAATAATTTCTGTTTTTTTAGTTTAGATACATCCAGATCGCTGTTGGTATCGATTTCTTGTCTTACTGTTGGCAACTGATATTCAAGAGGTACTACACGCTCTTTACGAATAGAATCATCTTTTAACTTAAGAGAGAGTAGTACGCGTAGTCTCGTAAAATAATTTAAGCTTCGTGGACGTTGCAATCGCTGTGACATCCACATGAGACCTTTTTGTTCATCGGTCATAAGCATCATATCTTGTGCATTTTCTAAAGCCCATAAACCGCAGTTAAAATCATCTTCTTGTCCTCGAAAATAACCATTTAAGTTAATAGCAGCTAGGTGTAAATTATTTTCTGCTAAAATTGCTTGATAGTTTGCTGGTAACTCTTGTTTTAGCGAATCTAGATAGAAAACCGTGCAGTTTTTATCATGACTAACAATAACTAAAGTAACCCAATGTAATTGTTCTATATTAATGATGAAACTTAAGCGTACATACCGAATCTGTTCAGCTTTTATAATAAAGGTTTGTAGCTTGTTACGTAAGTGTGAAGGTGAACCAATAATTTCAAAAGCCTTATATGAATCCGCCGTATCGCTAGTTCCGTAATTTGCGTATTGAATGCGTGCAATATCAGCGATATCTTCGTGAGTTAGCCAATGGTCATACTCACCTTTTTGAGTTGCCACTTCAAGTCGAGTTTCAGTAGAGGGCGATAACATAAATTAAATTCCTTTTCATTGGAAATCATCACTTTCTTCCAGAAAGTTACAATGAGTTTTTTATAAAATTTTAAAAAAAATTGAAACATTTTAGATATACACTATTATAAATAAATGTAAAGATAATAATGTATTTAACAAATAAATATACTATATATTTCTATATATAAATTTATATCAAATAATAATTTAATTAATTATTTATAATTTTTTTATTTAACATTTATCAAAGTATCAAAGGAAAATATATGATTTATAAGATTTCTCAAACCCATATCATTGCTAAAGAGATAGGTAATAAGTTTAAACAATTTCATTTGCAACTAGTCACTGCAGAATCTTGTACAGGAGGACAATTAGCACAAACTATTACCAGTGTACCTGGCGCTTCAGATTGGTTTGAACGCGGTTTTGTTACTTATTCTAATTTAGCCAAACAACAGGTTTTGGGGGTAGATGCGTCGCTAATAAACCGAAATGGTCCTGTAAGCGAAAAAGTAGTGCTCGCAATGGCAGCTGGCGCCTTAAATAAAAGTCCTGCTGATATCAGTATAGCCATTACCGGCATTACAGGACCTGACGGTGGAACAGAAAAATTAGCGATAGGTACGATATGGACTGCTTGGATACATAAAAACGTTTTCAGCAAAACCGAATGTCAACATTATTTAGGAGACCGGTTAGTTATCCGCTATTCAGCAGTGGAGTTTGCATTGCAAACATTATTAAATTTAATAACACACTAATTTTTAACTTACTAAAAAATTTATTCTTTAGAAAAAATTAAGCACTTACGCTTTACTCTAAAAAATTATAATCGATAATTAAAGGCGCATGATCTGAAAATCGTTGATCCTTATAAATCTCGACCGATTTAATTTTATTTTTGAGTCCTGGTGTAATAATCTGGTAATCAATCCGCCATCCGACATTATTATCCCAGGCACGTCCGCGATTTGACCACCAAGTATATTGTTCCGTCTGTTGATTTAATGTTCGAAACGCATCCACATAACCAACAGGCCCCAATACCTGATCTAACCAGGCTCGTTCTTCAGGTAAAAAGCCAGAATTTTTTTGATTGCTACGCCAATTTTTTAAATCTATGGGTTTATGTGCAATATTCCAATCCCCACAAATAATAAAATCCTGCTTTTGTTGAAGTTGTTTTTTCAAAATAGGCAAATAACAATTTAAAAATTGAAACTTGAATTCTTGGCGTAATTCACTACTACTACCTGAAGGCATATATAAAGAAGCGATACTCAGTCCAGGGAAATTTAGTTGTAGATAACGACCTTCTTTATCCGCGCACTCCCAACCTAAACCCGTAGTTATTGAATCCGGTTTGATACGACTATAAATTGCGACACCACTATAACCTTTTTTTTCGGCATCAAAAAAATAAGCTTGATATTCTTCAGGATAATGTGACGCATCCAATTGATTTTTTTGCGCTTTTGTTTCCTGCAAACAAATTACGTCGGCTTTTTGATATTTCAGCCAATCAAAAAAGCCTTTCCGCGCAGCAGAACGAATGCCGTTCACATTTAAAGAAATAATACGCATATTTACTCACAACAATTGTTTTTTTAGCAAGGCGCCGCGAAAGCGAAATAACCGGAGTGTATATTACCTACATGAGGATTGCGAGTTAAGCAAAATTCAAGTGCGAAAAGTATATTTAAAAGGGTAATTTCAGATGCGGATCCATCTCTAATAAAGCATTCCTAAATAACATTTGGATACGCTTTAAAGCAGTTAAGTTATCTGCTTCAAATCGTAAAGTTAAATAAGGACCAGTATTCGATGCACGAACTAAACCCCAACCATCAATAAAATCCGCTCGGACACCATCTATTTTACTCAGTTTTGCATCTGAAAAATCACTATGCGCTTGAAAAGCTTGAATAAAGGCAAATTTTTTATCTTCAGCAATAGCTAATTTCAACTCAGGGGTATTAATACCGTTCGGCAATTCAGCAAACAGTTCACTCACATCTTTTTTACTTTTCGCTACAATTTCTAATAATCGAGCAGCGGTATATAAACCATCGTCAAAACCATACCAGCGTTCTTTAAAGAAAATGTGACCGCTCATTTCGCCTGCCAATAATGCGCCTGTTTCTTCTAATTTGGCTTTCATAATCGAATGCCCTGTCTTCCACATTAAAGACTGACCGCCGTTTTCTGTAATGAGCTTTGCTAAATGACCCGTCGATTTGATGTCATAAATAATGAGTGCACCTGGATTACGTGATAATACATCCATTGCATACAACATCATTTGTCTATCAGGCCAAATAATTTCTCCTCGATTACTAACCACACCCAACCTATCGCCGTCACCATCTAAAGCAAGACCAATATCTGCTTTATTCTGTTTCACGCTAGCAATTAAATTATTTAAATTCTCTGGCACGCTGGGATCAGGATGATGATTGGGGAAATGACCATCCACATCACAAAATAATTCAATCACTTCACAACCCAAACGCCGCAATAATTCGGGAGCAACGACGCCACCTACCCCATTTCCACAATCAAGCACGACCCGTAAAGAACGCGCTAAAGAAATATCCAGAGTAATCCGACTGAGATAAGCTTCGATAACAGATATTTGCTGGTAACTCCCTTTTCCTGATTTAAAGCCACCTGCTTGGACACGTAAGTAAAGTTCATCGATCATGCCTTCGGACAAGCTCTTCCCCGCTATAACTATCTTTAGGCCATTATAATTCGATGGATTATGACTCGCCGTTAACATTACTCCCGAGCGATAATTCAAATAACGGGTAGCAAAATAAAGAACTGGACTAGGGACTTCTCCAATATCTATGACGTCACAACCACTTTCACGTAATCCCTGCTGTAAAGCCTCCATCAAAATAGGTCCTGACAACCGTCCATCACGCGCAGTGATAATAGTTTGTTCGTCTTGCTCTTGTGCTGCGCTCCCTATCGCTTTACCCAGCGTGTAGATCAGCTCTGGCGTTATTGATTCACCCACGATGCCTCGAATATCGTAGGCACGAAAAATACTCTTTGAAACCTCTGCAAAAGAAATGTGTTGCATATCACCTCGTGTTACCTAAAAAGCGACAAAATACATCAATCGTACAATAAATTTAATCGTCTATGCATAAACTCAGTTCCGACGGGCTACCCCACGAAAAATAAGTATGCACATTAACATGTTTTACCCAACTTACTCACAGCTTACTAAATATTTACTCACTTCATATAGTGGTTGCATAGTATAGAAACCACATGATATTGTGTTATATCATTTCCATAGACATAATTCCTCACAACCTTTTTTAAGGAGCATCCATGAGCGGACTTTCATCCGAACTAATGACTTCTTCTCTTCTGCTTAACGGCGCCGAGATTCTACTACCTGAAGCAGAAGCAGAAGCAGAACAAGATAGTAAATCCATCTGTACACTACAAGTTATAAAACGTAATGGTAAACTTGTTAACTACGATCCAAGTAAAATTAGGATTGCAATTACTAAAGCGTTTCTCGCTGTAGAAGGTGGACAAGCCGCATTGTCAACCCGTATTCATGAACGGGTATCGCAATTAACGCAACAAGTCACGAACATCATACAACAACGCCACCCCAATGGCGGAACATTGCCTATTGAAGCTATACAAGATCAAGTTGAATTGGCTTTAATGCGTGTGGAAGCTCACCAAGTCGCTCGCGCCTACGTGCTTTACCGTGAAGAACGACGAAAAATGCGTGCAGAAACGAAATCACAATCTGAGATTCAACTACAAATAACCTTAGCGGATGGTAGTCAGCGTCCACTCGATCTCACACAACTAAGCCTGTTGATCACGGAAACCTGTAAAGATTTAAACGAAGTAAAGCATGAACTCATTTTACAAGAAACCTTACGTAATCTATATGATGGGATGCCTATCGCAGAAATTGATAAAGCACTCATTATTAGTGCACGTTCTCTTGTCGAGCAAGACCCTAATTATACCTACGCGACTGCACGTTTCTTATTACGTACATTATATACAGAAGCATTAAACTTTCTTGATCTACCTACTACAACCCACATCAGTCATCATGGCGTATACCATCACTACTTCCAACACTATATCAAGCGCGGCATTGCCTTAGAATTATTGGACCCGCAATTACAAGCTTTTGATTTAGAAAAATTAAGTAAGGCTTTATTACCTGAACACGATCAGAAATTTACTTATTTAAGTTTACAAACTTTATATGATCGCTACTTCTTACACGCCGATGATGTCCGTTTTGAACTGCCTCAAGCTTTCTTTATGCGCGTTGCCATGGGACTTGCGCAACAAGAATCTAACAAAGAAGAACGAGCGGTTGAGTTTTATCATTTACTTTCATCTTTTGATTATATGGCATCCACACCGACTCTATTCAATGCCGGAACGCTGCGCCCACAACTCTCAAGTTGCTTCTTAACAACTGTCCCGGATGATCTCAATCAAATCTACAGTGCGATAAAAGATAATGCCTTACTTTCAAAATTTGCTGGAGGCTTAGGCAATGATTGGACTTCAGTTCGAGCGATGGGTGCACGAATTAAAGGCACTAATGGTAAGTCACTCGGGGTCGTACCTTTTTTAAATGTAGCCAACGCTTCTGCAGTGGCCGTCAATCAAGGTGGGAAACGTAAAGGTGCCGTCTGCGCCTATTTAGAAACATGGCATTTAGATATTGAAGAGTTTTTAGAATTACGAAAAAATACCGGTGACGATCGACGTCGCACACATGATATGAATACCGCAAATTGGGTACCTGACTTATTTATGAAACGACTCATGCAAGGAGAGAGCTGGACTTTATTTTCTCCCGATGAAACTCCTGATTTACATGATGCGTTTGGTTTAGAATTTGAAGAAAAATATCAAGCCTATGAAGCTAAAGCTGCGCGCGGTGAAATTAAAAATTTCAAAACGATTCCCGCAGCCAATCTATGGCGAAAAATGTTGAGTTTATTATTTGAAACCGGACATCCTTGGATCACATTTAAAGATCCTTGCAACTTACGTTCACCACAACAACATGCTGGAACCATTCATAGCTCCAATTTATGCACTGAAATTACGCTCAATACCTCTATTGATGAAATAGCCGTCTGTAATTTGGGAAGTATTAATTTACCTCAACATCTGACCGAATCTGGCGAAATTGATCAAACGAAATTGCGTCGTACCATTCGCACAGCCATTCGCATGTTAGATAACGTCATTGATATCAATTATTACACTGTGCCTCAAGCACGTCGTTCTAACTTAAAACACCGCCCTATCGGCCTAGGCCTGATGGGTTTCCAAGACGCTTTATATCAATTACGACTACCTTATGCTTCAGAAGCTGCAATTACCTTTGCAGATCACTCCATGGAATCGATTAGTTATTATGCCATCGAAGCTTCCAGTGATTTAGCTAAAGAACGCGGTTCGTATGAAAGCTTTAATGGATCGTTGTGGAGTCAAGGGATCCTACCCTTAGATTCTATTGCACGATTACAAAAAACCCGTGGTAAATTCTTAGATCAAGATCAGACTACTCGTTTAGATTGGGACACATTACGGAAAAAAGTGATGACAGATGGTATGCGCAACTCGAATTGTATGGCCATTGCACCGACAGCCACTATTTCCAATATCTGTGGTGTTTCACAATCCATTGAACCGACCTATCAAAACCTTTTTGTAAAATCCAATATGTCTGGCGAATTTACCGTGATCAATCCCTACTTAGTCAAAGATTTGAAATTATTGGGATTATGGGATGCCGTTATGCTCAATGATCTTAAATACTATGACGGTAGTTTACAAAAAATTGAGCGTGTTCCTGATAGCTTAAAACAACTGTATGCGACTGCTTTTGAAGTTCCTACACATTGGCTGGTTGAAGCCGGATCGCGTCGACAAAAATGGATAGATCAAAGTCAATCGTTAAATCTTTATATGGCGCAAGCTTCTGGCAAAAAATTAGATGAACTTTATAAGCGTATTTGGCTCAAAGGATTAAAAACAAGTTATTATTTACGGACGATGGGCGCGACACATACTGAAAAGGCAACCTTAGAAAAAAGCCACTTAAATTCAGTGCAAATGGATAACGCAGCCGACAGCCCTGCTTGCTCGATACTTGATCCGGATTGCGAATCATGTCAATAACCACTGGTTTCGTAAAAAACGTTACTCTTAAAGAGGATCCTAAAACGATGATCACTACTGAAGAACATGCAGCCGGTGGTTTTACCGGCCTAGAAGCACTAGAAATAGGCGCAGCCCGCGTGCAAGTCGATGATAAGAAAATCATCAACTGTCGCGCTGATCTCAATCAACTAGTCCCATTTAAATATAAATGGGCCTGGGAAAAATACTTAGCCGCCTGCGCTAATCATTGGATGCCACAAGAAGTTAACATGTCCGCTGACATTGCATTATGGCGCGATGCAAAAGGATTAAGCGAAGATGAACGTTTGATTGTAGAACGCAGCTTAGGTTTTTTTTCAACCGCTGATTCTCTGGTTGCGAATAATCTGGTTTTAGCCGTCTATCGCCATATTACCAATCCAGAATGCCGACAATATTTACTAAGACAAGCCTTTGAAGAGGCTCTGCATACGCATGCCTATCAATATGTCATAGAAAGTTTAGGTATGGATGAAGCGCGTCTTTTTAATATGTATCGCGAATTACCTACCGTAGCTAAAAAAACCGAATGGGCGCTTCCTTTTACACAAAGCTTAGCCGATCCTAATTTCCGTACTGGCACGCCCGAAAATGATCAACGTTTATTGCGCGATTTAATTGCTTTTTATGTGGTGTTTGAAGGCATATTTTTCTATGTCGGTTTTTCACAGATCTTAAGCATGGGTCGGCGCAATAAAATGACCGGAACAGCCGAACAATTTCAATATATCTTACGCGACGAATCGATGCATTTAAATTTTGGGATCGATGTTATCAATCAGATTAAATTGGAAAATCCACATTTATGGACACCGGAATTCAAACGTTATGTCATTGATCTCGTCAAAGAAGGCGTAGATCTAGAATATCAATATGCTTTAGATACCATGCCACGTGGCATTCTTGGATTGAATGCTAACATGATGTGGGATTATCTACGTTTCATCGGTAATCGTCGTCTCGCGCAAATTGGCTTGCCTGAACAATATCCTGGTGTTAGCAACCCTTTACCATGGATGAGCGAAATCATTGACCTAAAAAAAGAAAAGAATTTCTTTGAAACACGCGTAACAGAATATCAAACCGGCGGAAGTTTAAATTGGGATGATTGAATAAAAAAGCTAGTTCACAAACACAATTAGTAAGGAGTTAGCACCCATTAACTCCTTTTTTGTTTATTGATTAGCTTTCCCAATAAAACTCAAAAAATAATTAGCGGCGGCTAAAGCACTAATCCAAAACGGAATAGGCCAATCAGTGATGAATGATAAAATGATACCTAACCAAACGATTAAGATACCAAACAGCACAGTTAAAAATAAGCCCCTTAAAATACGATGCGTCCAATTTAAAGCGGCTGCAGCAGGTCCTATTAATAAAGTAAACACTAAAAGCACACCAACTACTTGACTAGCTTCGGTTACAGCAACCGCCACAATAATCATAAATAAAATAGAAATCAAAGGTAGAGAAACACCTTTTGCTTCGGCTAACTCCGGTTCTAAGCTAGCAAATAATAAGGGTCTTGCAATAATACTTAAGCCTAGTAAGCTGAGAACAGAATAAATCAACATCATCTTTATTAGATGCGCTGAAACACCCAAGAGATTACCAAATAATATCGTCATCGCTTGCACAGCATAACTAGTATAAAAATGTAAAAATAAAACGCCCAATCCTAAAGCCAAAGCTAAAATGATGCCGATAGCTATGTCACTTTTACTAATTCGGTGCCCCAAACTACCCATGCCAATAGCCGCTAATATCGTCAAAATCAACTGCCCACTGACCGGCATTAAACCGATTAAACCTGCGCCGGTCGCTCCAGCAAAACCAATGTGCCCTAAGGCATGACCAGCAAAAGCCAACCTCCTGATGACCATAAAATATCCGACGAAACCGGCCAGTATCGCTGCAATCGTACCTGCTATCAGTGCGTTACGTAGAAAATGGTATTCAAACAGAGAAATGATCAAGGTCGGGTCGACAATGGTTGACATGATGATGGAATCCTAATTCTTTATTTATGACAAAAAGTTGCTGTTCATGCTGAATAACTTGTATATCCAACCCATAAAGCTCACTTAATTTTTTACTATTGATTATTTCATTGACTAAACCTATCACAGCTTTACCTTTCGCCAAATACAGTACTCTATCTACGCTGGTTAATAGCGGGTTGATATCATGTGAAGTGAACAATATCGTAATATTATATTGCAAACGGATATCGTCAATTAAACTGACCAATGTGGCTTGATAATAGGGATCTAGATTCATTAGCGGCTCATCTAATAATAAAATCTTTGGTTTATTCAACAAGGCTTGAGCCAATAATAAACGTTGTCGTTCTCCTCCTGATAAAAGGCTGTAAGGTCGGTTGACAATCTTTTCAGCTTTCACCAACTGAATAACACGTTGTAATTCTTCGGTTTGTTTTACATTTAAAATCGGCAAGCCCCATTGATATCCATTTAAATTTGCACCTAACCAAGCATAGGCACTCAAACTATTATCAATATTTTGGCGTATTTGTGGCATATAACCAATAAAAGCGGCACCTTTAAGTACGGGTTGTCCTAATACTGAAATGCAACCTTTTGAAGGAGCGATTAAACCTAATATCGCTCGCAACAAAGTACTTTTTCCAGCGCCGTTTGCGCCTAAAATGGCAACAAATTCACCTGTATTGATGCTTGCAGTGAAATCCTGAAAAATATAGCGTTGACCATAAGCAAGGCTAAGTTGTTTAAATTCGATGGCGTTCATCTAAAGCCTGCTCCACTCGTTTTAATTGATTCAGCATCCACGAATAATAAGTCGACTGCACAGGTTGAGTTTCCATCACACCTACGATAGGAATTCCTAGCAATTTAGCCTGTTGTAATAAATGCAACACCAAAGGACTACTCACTTGACTATTATAAAGCACTAATTTGACTCGGTGCTGTTGCAATTGAAGTTGAAATTCTTCTACTTGTTTAGGACTAGGATCCACTCCATTCATCATGCTGAGTTGAAACGGAATTCCTTGCATACGAAATCCTAAAGCCTGCGCCATATATCCAAACACGGGCTCTGTCGCAATGACTGAAATACCATTATGTTGAATTTTAATTTTTTTTATCAGGCGTTCTAAATTTTGCTGTTCTGCAATAAACTGCTGGTAATGTGCTTGATACTCTTTTTGATGGTGCGGGTCGTGTTTGATCAAATAATCGCGCAATACCATGGCATAAACGGGCATAGTATTAGGATCATACCAAATATGAGGGTTGTCCCCTTCTTTTCTATGTATTAAATCAGCAACGCAAATAACAGTTCTTGACGAGGCTGAACCAACACTCAATAAATTCTGCATCCAAGGATCGTAGCCTAAGCCATTATAAATAATCAGATCTCCTCGCTCCAAAATCTTAGCTACACTAGGAGTTAAATTAAATAAATGCGGATCTTGATCGGGTTGATTAAGAATACTGGTGACTTGGACAAAGTTTCCACCGATTTGTTTTGCAACAGAACCATAAAAATTCTCAGCAGCGATAATATGGATAGGCTTTGCTATACTAGGTGCAGTAGAGCCAATTGCCAATAGTAAAACTAAAGCTTGGAAAAGTTTCAACATGAAAAACCCTTTTTATTCAACGAAAAATTCTCGCTATAGGTAATGTAAATTAGCAAGTTTGCATTGAGCCGTTATACTATACTCTCAGCAATTCAAAAGCGACGTGTATACTATACCAAACTTGTCAAGATAGATTATGGAACTTTTATGGGTAAAATTATCGCTATCGTAAATCAAAAAGGGGGTGTGGGGAAAACCACAACCTGTATTAACCTTGCTGCATCGATGGCTCTGTTAGAACAAAAAACGCTACTAATTGACCTCGATCCTCAAGCCAATGCAACCACAGGCAGTCTTTTACAAAAAGACCTCAACCCGCATATTGCGCAAGTACTTTTAGATGAAGTTCCAATAGAACAGAGTCTCGTCGTTACTCCAGCAAATTATACACTGATTCCTGGCTCAGGGGATTTAACACAAACCGAAATTCAATTATTAAAAATAGAGCAACGTGAATATATACTCAAAAAAAAGCTAAGTTTGTTAATCGATGCTTATGACTATATTTTGCTTGATTGTCCCCCATCTTTAAATATATTGACCGTTAATGCTTTAGTAGCAGCTCAATTTGTCATCATCCCTGTACAATGTGAATATTTTGCTTTAGAAGGCTTAAGCAATTTGATGAATACATTGCAAAGTTTACGCGCAATGGTCAATCCACATTTACAAATCCATGGCATACTTCGCACCTTATTTGATGGCCGAAATAGTCTAGCTAAACAGATTTCCGAAGAATTAGTCACGCATTTTAAAGATAAAATGTATAACACATTGATACCACGTAATATTCGACTCGCAGAAGCACCTAGTCATGGACAACCTGCTTTATTGTATGATCCCCAATCAAATGGCAGTCATGCCTATTTAAGTTTAGCTAAGGAAGTATTAACCCGAGATGGATGCCCTATTCCACTTGTGGGCTCACCTACTGATATACCCTCGAACGTTTTTTTAAAAAAACGTTCTAATTATGAAAAATCTCCGTCCGTCGAACAGGTACTATGATGAAAAAATCGCGTTTAGGTCGAAATCTTGACATGTTACTAAGTGGTCAACCTTTTGAAGATTTAGTGCAGACAGTTAATCCTCGCAAAGAAGAATTACGCTATTTACCAATTGAGTGGTTACAAACCGGTCGTTATCAACCCAGAAGAGAATTTGTAAAAGAAGCATTAGAAGATCTAGCCAATTCAATTCGCACACAAGGCATAATCAACCCTATTGTGGTACGCCTTATTGGCGAAAATTGTTATGAAATTATTGCTGGTGAACGTCGTTGGCGCGCGGGTCAACTTGCTAATCTCAATGAAGTACCTGTATTAGTCAAGGTAATCTCAGATGAAACGGCACTCGCTATTTCCTTGATAGAAAATATTCAACGTCAAGATCTGAATCCGCTGGAAGAAGCAGAAGGTATACAACGACTTGTTAACGAATTCAAATTAACGCATGAAGAAATTGCCAAAACCTTAGGTCGCTCGCGTACCACTGTTACAAATTTACTACGCTTATTAAGTTTAGCCCCGCAAGTAAAACTTTTATTGCAGCAAGGCCAACTCGAAATGGGTCACGCCAGAGCTTTGCTAAGTCTATCCGGTAATTTACAAATTCAAGTTGCTGAAAAAATTATAAAAAATAAATTGTCTGTTCGCGAAGCAGAACGTTTAGTTCAACATGGGGCTTTTATTAACCAGGAAATTACTATTCCATTAAAAATTGATGCTGATGTACAACAGCTCGAACGTAAATTATCGGAAATACTAGGTGCCAAAGTTTATTTTAAACAAACAGCTAAAGGAAAGGGTCAACTCATTATTCATTATAATAGTTTAGAAGAATTAGATGGAATTTTGTCTCACATAAATTAATTTTTTCACATCACGAGCAATCCCTACTCCATTTAATTTTATTTAATTTTTTTGATTACGCTCTAATCGTGGAATCCTATTTTATACAAAGACTATTATCAAACTATAGTAATTTATCACTCACAAGTTATAATTAGGCGTTGAAAAATTATCAAATGGCAAGCCAATGGAAAATAAAACCGTTCTTCATGGACAACATAAAAAAAACGGAGCGATACTCGTCAATTTTGCAGGTTGGCAAATGCCTCTGCATTATGGCTCTCAAATACAAGAACATCACGTTGTAAGACAAGACAGTGGTTTATTTGATGTTTCGCATATGTTAGCCGTCGATATTGCTGGAGAAAATGCAGTTCATTATCTCAGTTTTTTATTGGCAAATAATCCACAACGTCTCATTCCAGGAAAAGCTTTATATACCTGTATGTTAAATAATACGGGTGGTATTTTGGATGATTTAATCGTTTATCAACTTTCAAAACAACTTTATCGTGTCGTCATCAATGCTGGAAATCGCCTATCCGATCTGGATTGGATGAAAAAACAAGCTCAACATTTTTCTTCTATTTCTATCATTGAGCGCACCGATCTCGCCATTATTGCCATTCAAGGTCCTCATGCGATATCCAAAATAAATAAAGCCTTCGATGCACACCAACAATCTTTGATAAAAGAATTAAAACCTTTCCATTGTGTTCAACAAGATAATTGGTGCATTGCAAGAACAGGTTACACCGGTGAAGATGGCCTAGAGGTGATCTTACCGATACAAGAAGCTGAAGGCTTTTGGCAACGTTTAATTGAATGTGGTAACAAACCTTGCGGATTAGGTGCAAGAGATACCTTGCGTCTAGAAGCTGGATTGAATTTGCATGGTGCAGATATGGATGTCACAACGACTCCTTTAGAATCCAATTTAGCTTGGACGATTGCTTGGGATCCTGTCGATAGAGATTTTATTGGGCGCCCAGCGTTAATCAAACAATTAGAAAATCCTGCGCGTAAATTAGTGGGTTTGGTATTAGAAGAAAAAGGTCGTATCTTACGTAATCATCAAAAAATTATTACTTCCGTAGGAGAAGGTGAAATTACTAGCGGAAGTTATTCTCCCACTTTGGGTAGTTCTATCGCTTTTGCTAGAATACCTTACGCGCATAACGAAAATTATTGTGATGTCATCATGGGCACCAAGCAATATCAGGCACGCATCGTTAAACCTCCCTTTATACGAAAAGGAAAAAAAACTTTTAATTAAAAAATTGAATTTATTAGAGAGTGATTATCATGAAAAAACTACCCGAATTATTAAAATATACAGCAACCCATGAGTGGGTTCGACTAGAAGAAAATAGTATCGTATGCGTTGGAATTACCGCACACGCTCAAGAATTGTTAGGTGATATCGTCTATGTTGAATTGCCTGCCGTTAAAAAACTTTTTAAAAAAAGTGAGGAAGCCTGTGTTTTAGAGTCTGTAAAAGCTGCTGCTGATGTGTATGCTCCTCTTTCAGGCATAATCACTGAAATAAATACGGCATTGAGTGATGCACCTGAACTCATCAACTCAGACTCTTACGAACAAGGATGGTTATTCCGACTGCAGTTTTCTGATGCAAGTGAATTAGAAAATTTATTGGGCTTTGCAACTTACCAACAACAAATTTTAGTTGAGGCCTAACATGCCATTTATTCCCCACACTGATGTCGAAATCCAAGAAATGCTGGCTACATTGAGCGTGCATGCCATCGACGATCTCTTTGATGAAATTCCGTCTCATTTAAAAAATGCAGAATTAAATCATGTCCCTTCAGGTTTAACTGAAATGGAAATGACACGTTTAGCAGAACAACGTTGTCGAGAAAATAAAAACGGACTTTGTTTTATTGGTGCGGGTGCCTACGAACATCATATCCCAGCCGCAGTTTGGGATATTACTAGTCGTGGTGAATTTATGACGGCTTATACACCTTATCAAGCAGAAGCTAGCCAAGGAACCTTGCAATTGATCTACGAATATCAAACCATGTTGGCAAGTCTAACGGGTATGGATTATTCCAATGCTTCACTTTATGACGGCGCTTCTGCCTTGGCTGAAGCGGTTTTGATGGCGATTAGAGCCAACAAAAAAACCTTATCCGCAAAAATACTAATCCCACGTAGCTTACACCCTCATTATCGACAAACCTTACACGCTATTGTTACTCAACAATCCATCGAACTCATTGATCTCCCTTACTGCCCAGAGCAAGGTAAAACTTTATTATCCACGCTTGAAAACTGCAAACAACAAGATATTTGTGCTTTAGTCATACCTCAACCTAATTTTTTTGGCTCCTTAGAAGAAGTTGATCAATTAACTGAATGGGCACATGCTAAACAGGCTTTTGTCATTGCTGTCACCAATCCCATAAGTTTGGCTTTGCTTAAAGAGCCGGGAAGCTGGGGTAAACAAGGTGCTGATATTGTATGTGGTGAAGGACAATCACTTGGTGTGCCACTTGCAGGTGGCGGACCTTATTTTGGCTTTATGTGTTGCAAAAAAGAATGGTTGCGACAAATGCCCGGCAGAATTGTCGGTCGCACCGTTGATAAAAACGGTAAGCCAGGATTTACATTAACGCTACAAGCACGGGAACAACACATACGCCGTGCGAAAGCCACTTCGAATATTTGCACCAACCAAGGTTTATTAGTCACCGCTGCAACAATTTATATGAGTCTGTTAGGTCCCGTGGGTTTACAGAAAGTTGCGTCGACATCTCATTATCATGCTCAACAACTCGCCGATCTATTAATCCAAATTCCTGGTGTAGAATTAATTTTTAATACTTCGTTTTTTCATGAGTTTATTATTCGCTTACCTACACCTGTTCCTGGCTTACTACGTGACTTAGCAAAATTAGGAATACATGGAGGGTATGATCTGTCAACATTTTATCCTGAATTAGGCCATGCTTTATTAATTTGTGTTACTGAAACTAAAAATCAAGATGACCTAAACAGATATCAACAAGAATTATCCAAATTACTTACCGTATAACGTAAAAATTTTTATGCTTATTTTTGAACTGAGCCAAACAGGACGCACTGCAAAAGCGCAAATACCTTCCAATTTACCGCAGAATAAATTTTCTTCTATACCCGAAAAGTTATTGCGAAAAAAAGAAATTTTTCTACCGGAAGTTTCTGAATTACAAGTAGTACGACATTTTACACGCCTATCACAAAAAAATTTTTCGATTGATACGAATTTCTACCCTTTAGGATCTTGTACAATGAAGTACAATCCACGTGGTGTGCATCGTTTGGCATCATTACCTGCTTTTCTTAATCAACACCCTTTATTGCCCGAAGAAAGTTGCCAAGGCACTTTACGTTGTCTCCATGAATTTCAAGAAATTTTAAAAGATATAACCGGTATGTGTGGTGTTTCTTTAACTCCTATGGCAGGTGCTCAAGGAGAATTTGCCGGCGTTGCCATGATCAAAGCCTATCATGCTTCACAAAATGATCACGGTAGAACTGAATTCCTTATTCCTGATGCCGCCCATGGTACCAATCCCGCATCAGCAGTCATGTGTGGTTATAAAGTCCGTGAAATCCCAACCAATCCTGCAGGTGATTTAGATTTAGGTGCATTACAAGCGGCAGTTGGACCACATACTGCGGGAATTATGTTAACTAACCCTTCAACGTTAGGGATATTTGAAAGACAAATTGAACAAATTGCTAATATTATCCATCGATCAGGCGGCTTACTTTATTATGATGGCGCTAACCTGAATGCAATATTAGGTAAAGTTCGGCCTGGTGATATGGGCTTCGATGTCATGCATCTCAACTTACATAAAACGTTTGCCACACCGCATGGTGGCGGAGGTCCTGGTGCGGGACCCGTTGCTGTTGGAGAACGTCTCCTACCATTTCTACCTATTCCAACCGTTACCTTCGAAAATAATCGTTATCGATGGCTCGACTTGCAGGATCGACCAAAAAGTATTGGTCGCTTATCTACGTTTATGGGGAATACCGGTATTCTTTTGCGCGCCTATATTTATGCCCGCTTATTAGGTCGCGAGGGATTAAAACGCGTGTCAGAAATCGCTACGCTGAATGCCAATTATTTACTTAAACAATTACAACAAATTGGATATATTCCCGCTTTTCCCCAACGACGTGCTAGTCATGAATTTATTTTGACACTAAAAACATTAGCTAAGCAATTTAACGTCACAGCGATGGATGTGGGTAAACGTCTACTTGACTTTGGTTTTCATGCACCAACAACCTATTTTCCTTTGCTCGTTCCAGAATGTCTATTGATAGAACCTACCGAAACAGAGTCAAAACAGGAATTAGACCAGTTTATAATGGCAATGAAAAAAATCCTTATAGAAGCTCAAGAAAATCCAACACATTTAAATAAAGCGCCACATCATTTAAGTCTACAACGTTTAGATGATGTGAAAGCGGTACGAGAATTGGATCTTATCTGGGAAAATTAATTTTCCTATGCATAAAGTTGATTTAAAATATTTTACTACTAGGCAGTAACTAACTCATCTGCTGAAATAAGTTGTCCTGCCATGGCAATGGCCTCTGCATTTAAACCGACATTATGCACACGCAAGTAATTTACGCCCTGCGCTGCCAACTGATAGGACACAATGGCGGTCTCAAAATCTCGGTCTGAAAAAGGTTTATCTGTTACCAGGTTCAAAAAAGATTTTCGTGAATGGCCTACCAATAAAGGACAATTTAAACGTCGAAATTGCTTAATATTTTTTAATAAAAAAATGGATTGTTCGGGTGTTTTACCAAAACCTATGCCAATATCGAAGATAAGTTGGCTTATATCGACGCCCGCATCAAGTAATTCATCGAAGCGTTGTTCAGCCCAATCTAATATTTTTTTACAGATATTAGGATGCGAAGCCAACACCACATTTTTCTGTGCGGGAGCTCCAAGGTTGTGCATCACCACACATTTTATCTGATTACCCACAGTCAACGCACGCATTCTTGGATCAACAAATCCTGTCACATCATTAATCCAGTCTATACCTATTTGCAGCGCTTTTTCTGCAACGATAGAATGCCGTGTATCGACACTTAACTTCGGTTTAAATGCCTCTCGTTTAAAATGTTCCTTTAATGCTGTTAGAACAGGTCCCAACAATGCCCACTCAGTTTCAGGCAAAACAGGTGTAGCGCCTGGACGAGTCGATTCAGCTCCGATATCAATCACTTCTGCCCCTTCACGGACTAATTTTTCTGCTTGAGCCAGCGCATTGGGAACGCTCATAAATTTACCCGCATCCGAAAAAGAATCGGGCGTTATATTTAATATACCCATTAAGGCACTCCCGTGTGCCCGCTGCGAAATTTGTTTAGTATGAAAAGGTGCTCTATCCCCTTTATAACGTGACCCCCAACTTTGAAGTAATTCTGAAAAATCTTCGGTGGGATGCTGCCAATTAGGCCATAAATCCAGCAAAGGCCATAACGCAAAAGGTCTTGATAACAATCCCACGTGGGGGATCTTTAAACTCAACTGATCAATAACTAAGCGATCCCACGCTAGAATATCAATATCGATAATCCGCGGTGCCCAGCGCTGACTTTCTTCTCTACCCAATTGCTTTTCGATTTGTTTAATAACCTGCAAAGTCTCAAAAGGAGTTAAATCCGTTTCACAAGCGACCGCTAGATTTAAATAGGGTCTATTCCAAGCTATAGGCGCAGAAGGAGGAAGTAATGCTGATGAGCTATAAAGTGGAGAAATTTGTAAAGGTGCAATCTTCTGTGATTTTTGTAATAATTGCAGGCCTAAGCGTAGGTTGTTTAAACCATCGCCCAAGTTTGTACCTAAACTGAGTATTAGCATATTTTTTGCCTTAAAGGGCTTGCCTTTTCTACGTTAAAGGTTTATAGGTTTATCTTATTTAGGTATATAATAAAATTATTACTTTCCCAAGAGGTCAAGCGCAGCTATGGATTTCGAACAACAACAATCCCGTTTACGAGAGCTTATTGCACACGGTAAAAAGCAAGGATTTGTCACTTACGCTGAAATCAATGACCACCTGTTGGAAGATATTATCTCTGAAGCTGAACAAGAGCAACTGCAGCTCGATGAAATTATCTTGATGCTCGGTGATATCGGCATACCTGTTTATGAAGTTCCACCCGACATGGAAACTTTGCTCTCTTCGAGTATAGCCAACAGCTCATCGGAAGAAGAAAGCAGCTCGGAAAACACTAATATTTTAGGTAATATCGCGGCTGAATTAGGCCGAACAACGGATCCAGTACGTATGTATATGCGTGAAATGGGCACCGTTGAATTACTCACGCGCGAAGGTGAAATTAAACTTGCTAAACGTATTGAAGAAGGTTTACAAGCGATACTCACCGCATTGACTCAATATCCAGAAAATGTTTTCGATATACTGAGTGATTTTACGCGTTATGAACAACAAGAAATCCGTTTAAATGACATTATTAGTGGATTTCTCGATCTAGAAGAATTATCTATCCCACTTGAATTACCCCCCGGGAAAAATATTTCACCTGAAGCTGAAGCCGACGATGAAGGTTTTAGTGAAGATAAAAATATCGATGACAAAGATAGCGATGATGATGACGAAAACAAAGCTAAAATCAGTGCTACCGATGATGATGAAGGATTTGGCGAATTGGATGGCGGACCCGATCCAGAATTGGCACATACTCGTTTTGCTGAATTAAAAACACTTTACGAAGCTTATATCACGACACAAAAAAAACACGGTCGCCACGATAAAAAAACCTTAAAACAAGCCGCCTTATTAGCCGATGCGTTTACTAAATTTAAATTAATTCCACGCCAACTTGATAAATTGACGCGCAAAATGCGTGATTTATTAGATAAAGTTCGTATTCAAGAACGCGTCATCATGCGTTTATGTATTAATGAAGCCAAAATGCCACGCCAACTTTTTATTAGCACTTTTCCCAAAAACGAGACCAATGAAAATTTTCTCAAAAAACATATTAATGCTAAAAAAAGTTATTCGCAAACCTTAAAATCTTTGCACATTCCTGTCACTGCCGCACAAAATAAGTTGCGTGAGTTAGAACAAAAAATTGGTATGACCATTGGTGAAATCAAAGAAATTAATCGTCAAATGTCAGCGGGAGAAGCGAAAGCTCGACGTGCAAAAAAAGAAATGGTCGAAGCCAATCTACGACTTGTTATTTCTATCGCCAAAAAATATACCAACCGTGGTTTACAATTTCTTGATTTAATTCAAGAAGGGAATATTGGTTTAATGAAAGCCGTCGATAAATTTGAATATCGCCGCGGCTATAAATTTTCGACCTATGCCACTTGGTGGATACGACAAGCCATCACACGCTCCATTGCCGATCAAGCACGAACGATTCGTATCCCCGTGCATATGATCGAAACGATTAATAAGCTGAATCGTATTTCACGTCAAATATTACAAGCAACGGGTAAAGAACCCTCACCCGAAGATCTCAGTAAAAAAATGGGTTTACCGGAAGATAAAATCCGTAAAATTCTTAAGATTGCTAAAGAACCTATTTCCATGGAAACACCCATTGGTGATGAGGATGGTGATTCCCACTTAGGTGACTTTATAGAAGACGCAACCGCTCTTTCACCCATCGATGCCGCCACTATCGAAGGCCTACGAGAAACTGCACAGCGAGTACTGGCATCACTCACACCGCGTGAAGCAAAAGTATTACGTATGCGCTTTGGTATTGATATGAATACGGATCACACATTGGAAGAAGTGGGTAAACAATTTGATGTGACACGTGAACGTATTCGACAAATTGAAGCCAAGGCATTACGCAAGTTACGTCATCCTACACGTTCAGAACCATTACGTAGTTTTCTCGATCAAGAATAATAGAATTATAGAGAAAAAAAGGAATTGATATTTTTGGTATCAATCCTTTTTTTATTGTTAAACTCAAGCTTTAGTAATAGGAGACAACAGCGCAGTTTTCTGCTCTAGCTGCTCTGGCTCAGAACTATTCTTAGAAAAAAAACTTCCGATATATTTACTCGTCGCTACAAGATCTTTTCCCAAATTACGCAGTACTGGACTGATGACGGGTAAATTTTTAAAAATATGAAAACCAACTAAGCTAGCAATTGCCAAATCTTCTCCACCCATAGTATTCGCCGTATTATTTGTTACATTAAAAGCTAGCATTTCTGGAGCAAGCTCAGATCCATTATGTGTTTCATTTAAAGGTAATACCTCTGGAACAAATTCAGAACCATTATGTGTTACATTAAAAGATAACGCTTCTGAAACATGCTCTCCATGGTTTGTTGCATTGTTTGTTACATTTAAAGATGACAGTTCTGGATCATGCCCGAATAGATTGCCAAAATCGCCCCCCATGTTTCTAGATGTAATCCTAAACCTTGTCGGAAGGTGCTTTTCTGCCTCCATAACTGTTGTATCAATGTTGAATCGCTTCGTTCTTGAGACTCTCTCAGTACCATTAACCCATTCATTAAACCCACCGCGCTGATCCACTATATGGACAGTACGTCCATTTTGAATCGTTTCGTTTTTAACCCTATTGATAACTTCAACGGGTAATCTAACTGAAGTATCATTAGCATAAAGTGCATAATTAGCTAAACGTAAATTAAGTGTCCAAGGGACTACTCTATTTTGTGAACGTACATAAGAAGAGTTCTCGAGTATTTCCTTTTTTATATCCGCTTCATTATTATCATTCAAAGCTTTACATAACTTAGGACCAATTAAGCTAGGATTGGAATAACATAAAATAACTAAACTCAATAATTGATTTGGCGTAAAGAGTTCATTTTTTAAGTTCGGATAAATAATCTGATTTTCGCTATTTTTCCTATCAAACTTATTTTTTACACTCATTGCTCGAGTAAGCGTTTGAGATGTATTAATATTATTAATGGATGGTATTGAATTATATTTATCCAACACTTCTATCCAATCTGCGGCTTGATTATTTTCTAATTTTTCAATTAATTGATTAATACTTAAACTAGTTA
>JABASH010000790.1:0-33387 GCA_019776445.1 Tomocerus maximus | reverse complement strand
ATCTTATTGGCTAGTTACGAAATAATTTCCACCAATGGGAGGCATTTCTGAGTGTGGTCGGATTTGAAGGTAGGGCTCGGTTAGATGGGGGGCACAATACTAAGTATACTAATTACTTAATAATGTGGGTGTGTAAGGATAGAATATAAATACTTAATCAAATAAGTATCATTGCTTTTAACATTTCTTCGAATGTCCTTTGTGCCTGAACCGTAATAGAGCAAGAGATTCTAAGCAGATGAAATTTTTAAACTATTTTCAATGTCACTGCTGCTAACAAAGAGCTATAGCTATCAGTGAAACAAACTCTTGCCTCTTACATTGTATAGTAACAAGCACAAACATGACATGCAATTGTTAACACGAAAACACGAACTGTTCGACTATCCTATAATTAAGTCGAAAAAATAGAACTTTGCATGGAATCTCTTGTTTACCAATAATAACTAGATAAATATACAGCATCATACTTTACATTTTAGTACTGTACACAAACACACATACGAATTACAAAGTAGTTATAGAAGGAGCAAGGCAAGTAGGCGTTCTATTAGTGTAAACTACTAGCAGCATAAAAAAGCAAATAAAAAGCATGTGAGACTATGTGAGTGTAAGTAACTGACCTTTTTTCCATCACGGAATTTACAGTGACCTTCAATCAGAGAATTAGCGTCCACCATTTTTAATGTTTGTGTTTTGGATTGATACTCACTGACAAAATTAACACGTAGGTAGACTAATCACTAAGGAAAACGATGTCACTTAACTAGTATAATCTCTTTGACTTAATTAGGACGCAGAAATGAACTACTTGAGACTGTTTAACAAATCGCACTTGTTGTTCTATTTCGTGACTCAGGTAAGAAAACCGCATCACTTGAGCCGAATGTATTGCAGTACAGTAAACTTTTTTATTACAACAATGCAATTACTACTCCAAGTTTTATGTATACGAGTTAACGAGTCTCAGTGCTAGAGTATTAGTAAGGGGCAAAGAATCATTAACTGGGCAAAACAGGGCTATAAGTTTAATAAATGAGAGAGGATGATTCTCTTTAACGATCCGTTTCAATTGTAGTTCAATCCAATGCACAGACAGAGTAAAGAGACAGAGAGATATCAGTTCTGTCTAGTTTCACCTGCTATACATTAAAGATATTAGAATAGGCATATAATGCAGTGCCATTGTGAGTACGGCGGAGTTCCCCTCATTAAATCATTTCCAACAGGTAAATAAACGGAGACTGTTCTATCTCACCAAAGAGATAACACTTAGTCCAGTCTCGACTCGCAATAACAATCTAAGAGTTGAACGCGGCTGTGTGTAATAAGTCAGTAGTAGCAAGAGTGGAAGATTGAATTCAGTCGGAGCATTCTTCCATCAACACATTTAATTTTTGAGTTGAGAAGTGGTACCTGAAGGATAATGTATAGTGGAGAGCAGATAAGTGGCGAGCACGTTAGTAGTAGCGAGCATTTGTGGCTGGAGGTGCATTTGATCTGATCTGTGAGTATTTGGCATGACGCTTTTGTGGTGGTGTGATGCTCATCCTGAACGCGATTCTTCTTTGCTCAGCTCTTGATACGTTTCGTCAGATGCAGATGTGAAATTGCTTTCATCCTTTTGTTTTTATATTCCTTTTTCTGCCCTGCTCGGCTACACGTTACCTTCGGGAAGGTCAGACTCGAATTCAATTCAAGTCATGCATCCCCTACCTTTATGCATTTTACATTACATTTACATTAGTACTCAGTCTGCACAAACTCAAACAATCTCGTCCGAACAACATTTAACTTTGCACTGTGCAATTCCTTTCATAGACTCAACTATGCACGCTAAAAATACATGCGTAATCTGCAGATACTCTTCAATTATAAATTCCTTTGCCTCTGAATTAGTAATTGTAACACCTGGGTCGCTCTTTCTACTTTGTCCGCATGTGGTCTTCAGATATTTGAATCTCTGCAATCCACTCACAGAGTCCTTTTCTTCTAAGTTCCTTTACTCTAAAGAGAAGATAGCCAGTAAACCACCTTCAGTATCGCTTTGATTCAACTCGAGATTTAAAGGAGCTATTTATACAGCTTTACAGAGGCAAATATTTTTTCTTCCACGTATTGTTCAATTTTGTTGTGTAACGAATTTAATTCAGCAGTTCGCCCTAAAGGATCGCAGTATTACAAAGAACAGCTAAGTTTAGCATATTGAAGTGGGAGAGGAGGACGATCTCTGCAAAGTTGTTTGTCACTGAGAATCCTTCAATGTCATTCTTAATGCATTTTTTGCAAGAAAACTGTGTACATCACGATCAACAACACAATCTTAACTCACATCTTCCCTTCAATTTGTTTTCTTTTGTTAAAAAAGAATATTGATTTGCTTTTTTCAACTCAAATGAACTATAGTAGGAGGTTGTGTTAGGGAGAGTGGAACTAGAGTTTGGATTAAATTGCCAAAGCACTGAAGAGAGTAATATTCCAAATACAACCTCCCATCCAAAATTGAATCCAAGAGCCTGAAGCCAAAAACGAAGTCAGGAGTGCAAATGCAAAGGATTCTAAAGAGGAAGACAAACAATTAGGAAAAAATGAGAATTTGCAATGTTGAATCTGCAGGGGAATGTAGCAGCGGTACATTTGCATATTAAATACGCAAATATTAAGGTACTTTGATGTTTGCCTTACTTTGAGTAGTAAGTACATGAAAGAACAAACCTTTGCACTTATCTCAGTCTATGTAGTTGAGTATTTCAACAGATTCTCTGCATTAGATTTCAAGTGAACTTTTAGCCGAGTGTCTTGTATCGAATCATTTTTTGTCCTTAGAAGGACACTCTTACAAACTAAGCATCTGTGCGACATAAATAACATTTCTATCAGTTCCTATGTTTAGAGTAGCTAATAAAGGTTTATCTATCCTACGTTTTTTACTTGACTCAACTTTATCTAGAGTTGATTCCGCAGCTTATTACATAGCCAAGTGCAATAAAGCACAAGCTATCAGTCCCTCACCAATTTCTTTCGTACTACTACCAAGTAAGTCGCTTTTAATTTCCTCTCTGCAAATAAATACCGAACACTTTATGGGCAATAAGTCTTTTGAGCAGCAGAACTAAGATAGTGAGTTGGTCCACACACCCTGTAAACCTGTAATTCGCTTGGATAACTAAAATTCGAAATGATTTATTCATGTCTGAGCTATACATTAACTTCACTACTCATCACTCTGTGTTATTATTAGTTTAGTATTGCAATTGCACACAAAAAGGGTTAGTGAGAGGTCAGAGAATAAAGATTGCAGATTCTGTTGTACAAGAACGCTGGTTCATCAAAGCCACTCTCTGCAGAGTACACTAATGTAACCGTAATTCCAGATAGGATAATGTGAGTCAACGTAGTAAAATGTTATTAGAAGAGAGGATCATCCACTGCTGTGCAAACAAGGATGAAACGAAACACTTGTGTGAAATAAAACTGTGCTGTCTGTCTAAGTAATTGTCTTGACTCTTCTCTGCGATATTGTAATACAAGTCAGAGTTATCTCTGCACCTCACAATAAGTAACGTGCATTAGAATAATGCACGGGAATTGAGAATCCACGATCAGATCTCTCATTTTTATTTGTGCAGGTAATGGAACGAGGAGTAGTGTAACGTTAATTCTTACGTACTTACTTTATGGCCTGTCTGTTTCGTTTGTTTAGTCTTTCTCCTTAGGCTAATATTCATACATGCAATAGAATCCAGTTCCATTTTACCCAATGCTCAACTCCACGTATTAACCATTTTACTTTTACGTCATGTGAATTCCCCCTGAATCCAATCCTGACTTTTTTACCTGTGCACACTACTCTGCTCACAATTACTATGCCATAGTGTAATGACTTACGTATAAAGTTTGGCTGTACTAGGATTTAGTGCATTATCGTATAATAAAAAGGCTAGAGCAGGTGTGCTTACTATTCACTACTTACTGCCTACTGTGGCAGCTTTGTGTTTACTACCTCCATTGTACATATTTACTGTCCTACTATTAAACTATTATTATTAGCACGACCGTATTTCCCTGAGTGCATTTAAGCATCATACCACTATTGTACTTGAGACTGAAGAATTATCTTCTGATTTATATTATGATGCAAGCACGTCCGTATGCTAACTGTGGAGTTGCTTATCAATGAAATTGAGGCTTATTTTTGTAGATTGGTCTAACTTCCTTGAAATATTCTGATATGGCCTGAGGTTTGTTGACTTGACTTTGACATTAAAATTAAGGCTCCCTGATGTTTAATGTTCCTGTAGGTGTCTACAAACTCATAAAATACTCAAAAGGATCGACAGCCAATAAAATATGAGAGTCTATCATCATACGATCAAAATTCCCAGAACAGGCCATATAAATTCCTACGGAGTTAACAAGAAAATTATTCATTCGTGCCGCTAAGTACATATGGAATTACTAAATACCTAAGTACACAACTCTGCTTCTGTAAAATAAATTCTGAGATGTTCTTCCTCCGTAAGCAACTTCAAGTACCTACTACAGTGCAATAACATTTTTTAACAAAAGTCTATAACTTTAAATAAGAATCATAAGAAAGAAATGAGGAATTTTATGAGGAAAGATTTAAATGCTAATGCAGGATCTGTCCATAATGGAACTAGCTCACTAACTAGCTATAAGTGCATACAAGGCACATCTTTCTTTAATTTGTGGGCAAATTCGTCGTGCAAGAAGTATGCAGTACAGACATTTACACAGGAATGCAAATGCAGGATCTAAACCAAATTCATCTTATCTGTGTAGTGCTGGGCTATTAATCTCTGAGAGATGTTTTGTAAACAAAGGTGTCTTCAAAGAGTTACATCTCCGCCTACACAGATTATTCGAAGAATTTGACAAGAGAAAGAACACGTCGATTGGCAGACATCCAGTCACCAATGCAAACCATCTAAGTCAGTCTGTTTCTACGAAAGGTAAGTAATTGCATGTTCCGAATATCAGATTAGCATCTACTTGACACTTTACTTAGCTCGTTCCCTCGCAGTCAACGAAATTCGAATGTCATTCAAGTCAACACACTTACAGATGTGTACCTAGGTCTATACACGAGTAGATATAGGCGATTGTGTACAGTTTTGTCTTTCACTGTGTACCTAATACACATACACGTGTGTATTTATATTTATTTTGTTCTCACGCTCCCGTTAACATGCAATTGCCAACACATACAGGAAGAGTAGACAGATAATTTAGCTAGTGACCCGGATGTAATTTACCTCCCTTCATTATCAATAAGGGGCCCATGACCAACCACCACTCGTCGGCAAATTACACGAAAATAAACCAGGTAACCCTATACTGCCTTTCAATGACACGAGATAAGTGCAAAGGGGTATTTAGTAAATACTATTTAAAAGGTTAACCGCACAAAGTAAGTCAAAATATACCGAATTAAAATAATTTCTGAATTTGTATGTGTACACACAGAAATGAATGAATTCATAGAGACTTACACTGACTATGTAAAATTTCTAGACACAAAAGGCACTTTTGAATTCACAACACGAGATAAAATTCACGAAAAATCTTGACTGAAAATTCCCGGACACTTTATTGAGTGGGATTCTGGAGAAATGCCCGGTTCCGGATGGAAATGCGCAAGATTTCCGTCCTCTGGAGCAGATCTGTGCTAGAATGTCGTTAGGCAGGACTGGATATATAAAAGTGTATAAAACGGAGGGAGAGGGTAGTCGACTGGGTTATGTAATACACGGCTCACAGAACTGGAGTGAACAGAGCGATTCTCTAGAAAAGACTGGCTGACAGAGCAAAGAGATCTTTTGCTTCGTGTCGGCTGTCGAGAGGAGAGTTCTCTAAGGGGGAATCTCTTTTGCCTTGCGTTTCGTCTACCTCGTTTGACTCCATGCTCGACGAACTCTACGTATATGTATACACTCTGCTGCAGTAGGCAGTTATACGTGATGCGGATATCTTATCTATACACACAACTACATACACCTATCCCGACCGACTACTCTTTCAGATGAATGTACTACTACTACAAAAGGTTACTTGGCTTCTTTTGAATTCGCTTCGGTTATGTTACACTTCACCATACACGAAACACAGCTTCTAATACTGACTCTTATATAGTATACTACTTATAATACAGTATTATTGCATAATACATGTGTACATAATATAAGTAGTAGTGTCGATGGGGTATATTGCAGAGGGGAATAAAACTATTGGCAGCTGTGTGGTACATATTCGCATTTAATACTACAACCCTAACTAAATAGTACAACTGAAAATGTAGAGTAGTAAATAGTATTACAACGCTATGACAGCGTTGGACCTTATGGCAAAGAATTTAAACTCTTGCAACTGCACTGCATACTTTTCTCGATTTTATAGCAATGCTCCGAATAGAAAAGTAGGTGAGATGAAATTAAAAATGTCAGCTTAAATATTTATATATTTGTGCAATATGTATAGTAGGTAGGTAGTTATAACTACTTACTACACCATCTGCCAATAATGCTGCTGATTGCCAACAGTCAAATTATAATCTTGACTTTAAACTGGACTAAAGCTGAGGGCAAAGGCCATTTTTAGTGTTATTTTTATGACAGAGCAGGCTTTCTCCGCATTGTCTCTTGTGAAAGAATTTCAACTTCTACGTAGTCTTACTTAACTTTTGCACTCTGTACTTACTGACTCCGAGTTCTGCTTTGTTGGCTGTAATAAAAGTTAATCTAGAGTAGTACTACACTTAGGTATACAAGTTCCACTCTGTGAACGGGTAAATATTCTCTGGGCATTAGCAGTAAAGAAAACACAAAATCGAGTTTCCCTTTTATTCCTCTTTTAAACGAATGCTTATTGTTGCTTCATTTGGACATACATAGGACACAGAGAGGTTGCCGCACATTGTTTAGTTTACATTATAAGTACACACGACACGGGCGAGTGTTGGAATCCCATAGAATTCATCTTGTAAAGAGGAGAAAGCTGTTCTTCTCCCAGAGATAAATTGAGGAAAGCCCTAGGGATGTCTCAATTCCACTCCCATGTCTTTCGTCTACTTTTCTCCAACGGCCTAATAGCACACACTAACACACCTCACACATTCACCCACAGCACACAACCCCGTAAATATATTAGACATGTCAAATCCAAGGAAAGCAAAGGAGTGAGATGTGAAATCCGAATTTACAATCCGTCTTTCAGTCATGGCCAAATTCATCTATTTCCTGCTTGTCTCACAACAGTTCTCTACAAAATCTCAAAGATTTTTTGCACAGCCCCAATGTAACTTGTTTCTGTAAAACCGAAATTCATGCTCACTATAATAAAATTGCACGAACCTTTTTCCTTTTCAGGGATTTTGACTTTGTCAGTCACTCATGCTACAGACGGTTTGAAGCAGAAGAGAAGAAAGGAGGCGAAGAAGTGAAGGAATCCCATCAAGGGAAACAAGCAATTTGGCCAAATGACTTTGACTTTCCATTTCTTCTCTTTACATATGCCCGTCATTAAACAAACCTCCATGCATTCAGGGAACAAAGTGAAATCACAACTGATTGTTCAAACTTTTGTTACAATTACATTATTATATCTTATGTAACATATGCCTCAAGTTATAGCTATACAGATCTCATTTAGCATTTAATGAATTCCAGAATGATGAAATAGTGTGCAGTGCATGAATCACGACATCACACAATGCACTGAGTAAATAAATCCACTTTTGTGTCTATATTTCATTCTACTTAGGAATTCTTGGGAAGTTTTCACTTTCATTTCAAGCAAGATTAAAACGGAGAAGTGCATGGAGCCGGTTCACCCAACTGAGAACTCGACCCGACTCCCTACTCCTTGTCCATTAATAATTCCCTATGCTTATCTAATTTCTCCAACCGTCTTTGTCCTTGTGTCTTGTTAACAACGGAATTCATTTCCAACCCGCATGCAGTCTCAATTCTTAGTAGTTTGGAACAGAACCCAACCAACTTTTGTTTTAAGAGTATTATTGCATATTTATGCGAGCAATACTTGAATCTACTAGAAGTGAACAGCATGCTGAATACATTTATTTGCATCAGCACGGGTGTCCTGTGTATATTTGGTTCACTTTGATGTGCTATTATCTGTTATATGCAGTGGCTGTGTGTGGTTGGGATGCGACGATTATTTCATAGGAATAAATAAAGTGGCTATTACACACACTCATGCATAATGTATTTGGGTTACAGATATTGTCTAAGAAATAAACATGAAGAAATAAATGCTTGCGAATAAATATTTATTGCATTCCGCCAATACAGAGGCACCCGTATGTGATGGAAATTCAAAGCACACCAAAGATCACACACTACAACAGAAGATCACATACAACAACAGAGCAAAGTGCATAAATAAATGCAGAGAGGTAGGAGAATTATAACCCATTATTTGTGAGTCTTTGTGATGTGTTTTCGCAATTTCGTATTTACTGGTGAGATAGGAGAGAGAGCACCTCAATCTGCTTGTTCAGTGTGTAATTTAAATAACATGGCTGGTGAGTTGACGTATCTCTCTGTACTTTGCATACACAGCACAGCTATCTATTTTGGCTTTATGTATGCCATTATGATATTATTACAAGTTGAGAGTTTACCCGTGTCAGCTAACTCACTCACTCAAGTTCAGTTCAGTTGCCATTACACTTTCCGTAAAATATTCCTCCCAGATGGATAGTTATGTGAAGACGCCAAGACGCGTTGTCGTCGAGAGCTGCAACTGCCTCGCTCCACTAGCTACGGACAAGTGCAGAAATTTCTCATATACAACTAGAATACAAGTGCTGGTGGAAAAATTTCAAATCTTGAGGACTTTTGGGAAATACAAGGTTCACTATTTACTAGTGAAATGAGGCTTGGATGAAAAACTAAATCGAAAAGTTGGTACTAAGGAAAAGGAGAATAATTTTGGTCTCCTGTCAGCGAGAAATTGTTGCAATTAATTCGATGATACATATTTTTGCACCAGCACGCACAAGTAAGTGCTAATATGCATAATATATCCGAAGAGAAGGGAGAGCGAAGAAGAATTGCATGTATCGTTCGTATCACATATTAAAGATGATGTATAGTTTTGCAAGACTGTAATTTAAAATTGCAATCTCCCTGTGTGTTGGTAGATGACACGCCATTTGGCCACGGGATGAGATGAATTGTGTGCCTAACTATTTTGGCCAAAGACTCCAGTCTGCCTCACTTCTTCGACCTCATAACAATGCATGGGAAACAGTAGAGACGGAGTAGAGGGATCGAGCGAACCTTTCTTCCCCTCGCCTTTGCAAGAATCTTGCAAATAAATTCAACGAATTGAATGAATTCCTTTATGTGAGCTTGGCTATTGTTACCCGTCCAACTTTGACTATTTCTGTTGCTATTTGCATTTTATTTTTTGTCGTATCCTCCTTCACCCACTCAGCAGCAGCAATAGCATTCTATTTGTACTCTTTCTATGGCGGACTATTTTACTTTTCTCATTGTTACAACTTCCCCTCAAGACATTTTCCATCCATAGTGCAGTCAGCTGTACAAAATTCATCCCTTGGTTATTCCTACTCATTTTCCTAAAACCCATACAAGGCTTACGTATCTGCCCAGACTGCCTCAGTGTACACAAGTTCACCACACACACACATGTAAACATCCTTTCCTCGCATTTTCAATAGGTGTACGTTTGTAAACACAAACAAATGCAAACATACCGTTAGAGGAACATAGACACGTTCCGAGTGAGTTTTCCCATCTCACTACTCAGCCTCAGAAGACTACAGATAAAAAGTTTCACAACCAGACCAGAGCCAACCACAAAGAAAGGAATTTCATCTTTCTTCAGGCAACACAGACGAAATGGAATTCCTTCGTTTTAAATAATACTACACTGACAATGACACGCCGAACCTGAAACTAATGCAAAGTAGAGATATTCTTCCATCTCACGACTACCCGTCCGTTGTGGTATATAATTATGAGATCCTTGCTTACAAAATCTGTAATAAGTATATAAAATGTTACAATATTCAAATATATTGTTTGAGTCGAGGTTTAGGGAATGTAAACACATTAATATGTCATAACATGAGAAAGCAGAGCAACTTTTTCTTTCTGGTAGCTCATTCAAATCAACATTAAAAAAGTGATATGATGCGATCATCGTTCGATTCAAATGCAGTCCAACATTACCTGTTTGACAATGGACATGCATTCAAATTGAATAAGTAAATGGCATATCCTCAGAAAAAATTAGAAGACAGAACTCTCCTTATTATGTGTGTTGTTATGTCACGGTCACAGACGAGTGGTTTCTGTCCCAGTCAAGTCAGAGGCAGAAGAGTCACTTTGACTCGTCTTCGTCTCCGTCCTAATGTAAAACTGGCAGTCGTCTGGTCTGGCTGTTTCAGTTGAGCTCTGACTTGACTCGTTTGGACTTGCTTACTAGGAGTTGCTATCTATCTGTACTTAGGCACTTTTCATTGTGTCCTATTGTGAATTGGATGTGATATGAATGTAATCACTGAGATGTGCAAAAAACTTCTTGCAGTTCCAGTTCAGCTCCTTGACTTGAACGAGCAGCCAACATCCTCTGCTACTACAGACCAACTCAAATGGTTAATTTAGTTACCCTTGTCTTATGAATTTCTCTTGCACAGACCAGTCTCCTTGTTTGGCTGGCTTTCTTGATTTTTATTTGCAACTTAAGGCACAATCATCGTCTTGTATTGTAGTAGTTTCGCCGTGAATTACAAAACAACTGACTTACACCCAACCTTAATGGAATAATTCTAGACAGAAATTAACGAAGGAATAAAAAATTGCAGTCATTGCTAATTTAAGCACAAAAGATTGTTGTGCAGTACATATTAGCCTTGCCAGACACTCCTCCAGAAGAAATACACACTCGACAGCCTAGAAACACAAATAAATACCAATTTTACAAAGACAAGATAAAGTGCTCAGTTTTTACGCCAATGTTCTGCTGGAGATTTCTATGGGATAGCATTTTTATTGACCATAGCATGTGAATAAGAGTCATCGTAAATTGCAAGTCATTGCATATAAACCCCCAACGTTTCTTTTCTTACATATGACAGTATCTAGCAAGTCCGAATACTTGATCTGTAAGACAAATGACAACATTGTGTTAATAATAGGTTAGGAATCCTAATTGTGGCTTACATTAAATATCTTATTGTGGCACTACCATTTCACTTATTGTTGATGCCAATGGCAAACCAGACTTGGGAATCTTAATCAGTATGAATGGCTTAACTGCTTTAGTATAAGGATCATAATTTCATAATGATATCCTGTCCATGATACGAGCATTTGACATCGTCCATTGAGTATAGAGACATTTGCCATCCATTCACTCACACAGCGCACGCCTTAAGAAAATGGTTCGCCCAAGTGATAAGCAAATGAGGGCAAAGGCCAGAAAACATTAATATTTATATTTACGAGGTCCAGTTTCTTGCTGGTAATAAAATACTTTATTACAAATATCTAACAAGTACAGACAACTGACTTCCATGAATGTAATTGGGTACAAGTATATAGTGCATATATTCTGTATATTTTGCTGTTCCAACATCTTCCCAAGTACTGCACGTAGTACAATTACAGAAAATCTTTTGACGCACCTAACACAGCTCGAATGTTCTGAGGTTCTTCAGTTCAGGGTAAAAAGACCAATTCATGTCAAACAGGAGATGATTATTCGGACAGATGTATGAATTATTGCTCTAAATAGCTAATAAAAATGTAACTAGTGTAGCAATGAAGATTACACAGATATCACTCTGAACATCCGTTTTGCAATAGGTGATATGCCATAGTCATTGACAGAAAAAAGGAGATGTGAAATATCACAGCATTTTCTTGACATTCACCGATGAATGTTCCTAAGTATTTTCCACTTATCTGTCTAATGACAATGGCATTCCCTTTTGTCGACCTTCAAGAGTCCTATTGTGCAACCAAACTCCTTTATAAACCATAAAGCCTTTCCCTAAATGGCTATGCATAAAATGATGCATTTAATCATCACCATGGATTCTATTGCTGACAAGCAGAGCAGCAAGAATTCATGAAGGGCCCCCATTGCACATTGGTGTTCATCTAAATTATTGATCTAAATGAATAAATATGGTGATCCATTGCAAAAAGGAACAACTTTACCTCTTAGGATTTTAAGTAAAGAAAGAACAATTTAAATGGACATTTTAGTAGATACAGATGTAATTTACACATTAGTACTAAAAATGATTAGATTTCCAATATTACTATAGTTTATTTAAGAGAAACTAAATTGAAAATCCTAAATAAGTAGAAATGGGGGATCTTAGCCAACCACTCACTAAAGTGCCCTTCAGAAGTAACTCAGGTGTGGTCGACTCCATCTGGGACACCACCAAATCATATCCAGAAATAATTGCACAGTCGAATCTCCGTGATACAGATCGCAGTGAAGCCAGAACGGATCTTCGTCAATATCAGAATATAAGTTGTGATGCAGTGCGGACGAAACTGCTGGAAGGAAAGAGTTGTATTTGGGATTTTTCCGATACCAGTGCCTGGTTTATTTCTGGACTGTACCACAATAATCCATCTGAGAGGCGGAAGCAATTGGAAACTTTAGTACACTTGCCCTTATCACGACAACCTTCTGATAGTTCGCAAAATGGTAAAATCTTCCACAGACGGTACGAATCTTTTGAGCGTACCGCGGAATATTTGCAGTCTTCTTCAGAGGAAATTCTTTTAGAAGAAAAGGAACTCACCGAAGTTGTGCGGAAAATAATTGACTTGATGACAGATATGCTAAAATCAGTTGAAGTAGTGTTTCATGCATTTCGTGCTTGTGCAAAGTTTTTGTCGTTCCCAACACCTTCGGTTCCCTCTGACAATTATGTATTTGGCCAAGTGAAAGGTTGGCTATGGCTCATCTACAAAGGACTTTTCTATTTAACACCACGAGCAACTGATATAGCCCACAATGTAAACCTAATTCACCAAGACTTGTCCAATCTTTCGAGAGAGATCGAAGAGTGCATCAAAGACCTAGAACAGTTCGTAGAGCACATGAAGAAATTGCAGAAAGAAATGGACAAAGAAACGAAATATCTGAAAAGCAGGGGAGGAATTTGGGAGATGAAAATGACAAAGTGCTTAAACCATCTGGGGAGGTTGGCGGAACGAACAGATCTTCTCGTTGACACTAGTGAAGATAAGTACTTCGGGAGCAACTGGATATATGAACCCCTCCCGTCTGGGGACGAGAAAAATTCTGACTTTTTCCACTTTCAATGGGTCCGAATGGAAAAAGATACAGAATTTGAAATCCGCTCTGATTACAGCGAGCGATGGCTGCCATTTTCTAAATTCGATGGGAGACTTCAAATGGACATTGTTCATCAAATGATTTTGCATCTTACATCTATGTTGAGCGACGCCAAGGACTTCAACGATTTCCATCTCCACCTGACATTTGACTATGAAGAATTTCGGTGTCTGAAAATTACTTTGAATGAATTGGCAAAGAAAAAGGACAATTCTAGGACGTCGGCTCTACTTGCGAATATGATCTCTGAATTTTTTCAAGCATTTGCGAATCTCTTAGAGATCGTTATCAGGTTTCAGGAAGTGCTGATGGAAGTCTCCACCTTAATAATCCCTTTGTATAACACAGTAAAACGATGGAGTAAGGACACCAAGTTGTTTCCGCTGGACCACATTAAAAAACGAAAAGTAAAAATCGATGAAGGATGCTGCAGGAGACGGAAACCGTGGGACTTTCTCGAAGTTTATGGTGACCCATTGGCGGCCGTTCTGCTACGAACACCAATCTCAAAAAATGTAATTACAAATTACTTCCCTACCAAAAATCCCATGCGAAATAACGTACCGAATGCAGTCGATAAATTCGGGCTCTCTCGGGGATATCAGTCAAGTGTATTTGACAAAGTTTTGGGTCGGGACCCTCCAGTGAAACCTTTCAGAGTTTTGCAGTCAAAGAGAATAGCTAAAAATGTTTCGTTTGATGTTCTCAAGTTTCACCAGCATTGCAAATTGTGCATTCGGAAGGAAGACAGACAACTGGACTTAGAAATGTACATTTTAATTTTCGATCAAATTACAAAATTCATATTACCAATTTTCAGCTGGGCAAACTCTGACCTCAATAGTAAAATCGAATCAATGGAAAAACTAATTTACGGTCCGAATTCAAGCGCATACGAAACAGCAGAGAAAATGGCCGAGTACGAATCTAGCGCCCAATTTAAAGAGAAAACAAAAAGTAATTCTGTTACCGGATGGAAAACCTTTACCAAGTTGCATAGGACATTTGTATTCATTAGCCTTGTCATGGAGAGGTTAGTTGCTCTGGAGGAAAATGAAACGACTTACTATGCTTTCAAAGTGCCCTACACGACCACACTGCTCCCCTATAGCTCTTGGTTCACTCAAAAAGCAGCCGCCTACTCCTTCTACTTCTTGCCCAACAAAAGAAATCTTTACGAGAAATACGAAATCACTCTCACCATCAAAGAGGTCGATGAAGTACTCACAGATGTAGTTAAACTTTCTAAAAAAATTGTAAATCATTGCGAAACTATGTTTTCAACATACAGCTCATTGGACTCTACTTAAATAAATTTTGTATTAGATTTTTTTCAAATCAAAATGCAAATCAATTTTGACTTGAACACTGCAAATGTTAAGTGGTACATATTTATTCATATCCAGGTACCTACGAATTTTGCATAAAATGGTACAATTCTATTTTTAAAATATGACTACAGGAATCTTGATATAAATTGTGTTTTCTTTCCTTAATTTTACAATATTGTTGACTTCATCATAAATCCTTTGTTTTATAGAATTTGTTATTGGGCATTCCAAAGCACATCATTGAACGAAACTGCATGCATCTTTGCTGTTCTCCTGTCGATTTGCTTTCTCTGAAAGAGAAAACCAGTTTTCCACTTCACTCGTCCTTTCTAAGAGACTTTCTCCATCTGGTGCAGAAGGGGGAAATCTTATTTTCCCGGAACAAGTAAAATGCCCGCTTACGCTACAGAGGGACTTCCCGTTGCCTTCTATTGCTCCTTTCAGAACACATTCAGTCAGAGCAGTTTAGCAGAACATGAGGGTCAGACCAGCAGAACCTGAACTAAACAACTCAAGTATTTACTATTCGTTCACAAAAATTAGCAATTCTACTAACTATTTAGTACTGCAGAGACTTTAGATTATCATTTTCATACAAAATCTATTTTTGCATACGAGTCCATATTGGCGCAGTTAACAGTTGACAAATGATATCAAAATTATTATTAATTTATTTTGTATTTTTTGGTATCTTCTATGCTATTTTTGTATTCTAGGCTACTTGCAATATAACAAATAATTATTTACTAAGGATTGGTTTCAGTGTAGTAGCAGATGATTCTGATCTCCCATGAGATGAACCAATTAATTTAAGGATTCAACGAACTAATAATAAAAGCCGATTGAATATGGGAACAGATGTTCCAAAATGTAATTGTAGAACTAGATCAGTTCACGCAATGATACACGGAATGCCGTAACCCGAATTTGTGTATTAATGAGCAGTAGAATGTTAGCACGGACAGTAGGTACTCTGGATTATTGAAGTTTGTGGCAATCGTAACTTTTTGTCGAAGGAAAATCCTCCCTATCTGTATAAAAACATTAAGTGTAAGTTTATACTTGATTACTTTTACAACTTATAAGGAAACCCTTCTGCAAAGTACCCCGATGGTCACTATATTTTCAATACATCCCATATGCGTAATTCAAATGATGATGATTTGGAGTTAGTATCGAGTTTGTAGGTACGTATTCTAATTGTGAATAGTTGCACATGCATGCAATGACTGAACGAATTGCTTTTACTGCGATCATCCAGTAATCCCCTAATTAAAACTTTGAACAGGAGTAATGAGCTTTGCTTACAAATGACAATACGAACTGGTTAGCAAACACGACCCAACATGACGCAGTAAGTAGCTCCTATCTTTAAAACGCCACTAGTTTGCTGCATGTACAGCGTATCTCCAGAGACGGGTTAAGCTGTAATGTAAATGTAACACAGTTCGTTGTGTAAGTGTGGTAAGTAGACTGATGTTAACCTTAAAATGCCATTAACGTGCAAGTCATCAACTCAACTCTTCATCAGCTTTTAGAGCTAATGCTAAGTAAGTAAACAAAAGAGCCTTCTGTTCCTGTCTCACAACCTACACGGTAATGCAATGCTCTAACACAAAACACAACAAACACCAAACCTGGGTAAATCTATAAGAATACACGTGAGAATAGGTACATCACATTACATGAATGACATAGGGATGGACTAGAATTTTAATCAGAAATCTCCCACTCTGCACAGATAGTACTATACCCGCTATTGCAACTGTCTCGTGCAGATACAATCCTAGTGTCATTCGAGGTGTGGAGCTACGGAGCATCCTCATGTGATGTTCCTCTCAGACACTATTTCTCTAACCACATACATACTATGCCTATAGGTATACGTAAATGTGTAAGTTGTGTAACTCACCACTGTTTACCGACTCCAAAACCGAACCTCTCAAAGAACCATTAAGTTCCCTCTTCCCCGAATTTCCCATTTATGAATGTCTGCCTTTGCCGTGTCCGTTTCCATTTATACACTATTCACTCCTACATTATTTATCGGACTGGTGCCATCTTTTCCTAATGCCACACCACTTATTCATCTCCTCTAGCCACTGTCACTTTATCAATAGCAGTCTTTAGGTAAATACATCTTGTCACTACAATGGAACTTAAAATAATTATCTGCACAGAGATACCATAGAATCAGAATGTCTCTTCTAAACCCCATCCTTGTAATGTCTACTATGTAAAGATGCAAAATATTTTCTTTTTCAATCATGCTGTATGTAGACATAAAAGTCAACTCACCCCCTTTAGATTCATATAAAGATACAGACTACATTCCAAAGTGCAGATATGCAAACGCCTGTTATACTTTTAGACATACATAAGCACATATAATATACATTAGTCCAATTTAACTTTTCTTTTTCATTTCACCCTTTTATTCAACATTCAAGAAATACTTTTACTCACCCGCACCACGCAGGAGGGACGAAAAGGCAGGAGTAACACAGGAGGACACAATGGGAAAGAATTGAGAAAACAGGAAGGGTATTCTTTTTAAACGTGAACAACGGACCAGTTTGAAGTTGAAATGCTACATTTCTTTTTAACATTTAAATAGAAAGTTTCAGTTGAGTTGTAAGAGAAGGGAGAAAGCTAAATGTCATACTTTGTACTCCATGCAATGCGCAAATGCATTCTCTATATCTACACTTATTCTACTGTTTTCTTTAAAACTCGACGCGCTTTGAATTTACAGAGTGGAAGAGCTCAGTGATAAAGGAAGATGAGCTTAAAGAGTGCTATTGTGGCAAAGAGAAAGACACGAACCCCTACTTTTGTTCCAAATGGGATAAAGAATGTGTGTGAAGTCTAAGACAAATGTATAGAAATGCTATATAACTCTATAGAGTGAGGATACACAGAGAAATGATTAAAAATTCGCTGACGTTTTCACAGGATTGTAATTCTTCTAAAGAGATCACAGGAAAGTAGAAAATATGCTACGCAAGAATTTATTTACGTTAGCAGCTGCTATAATTTCGCCAGACAACTACTCCGGTACTAAACCTCCTCGCCCAAGTTCATAAAAATTATTGTTGTGCCCATGCAGCACTAGTTTTGTAAACAATCCATAAAACGACACAAATGACAGAACGTAAATGAACATGTCACACACGAGTTAGTAAGAGTACGAGAAAATGTCAATTTGTGAGAACGTTTGCTTGGGGGGAATGTATCATATATATTTAAAATCATACTCCACAAAATTAATTCCTTTACTGTATGTTTCGGTGGCATTCATGCATCTTGATGTGTAAAACATGTGAGTTTATTGCAACAGTCGTTCCTACAAGTATAACATAAAGTTTGGGTGTGATTAGTCTCAATAATATTTAGCAGCCCAGCAGGCACATTGCAACAAAATGTGCATTTCTTCATTCTCAGTCCACGTCCATAACATAATTTGAAAATTATTGCTGTGGGGAAATATGAATTGTGAGGAGGAGCAGAACTCATTTCCGTCTGGGTGACACAAACTGGAAAGGCTTGCATTCAAGTCCCAAAAATGTTTTCATCCTAGTTGGAAGTTCTCGTTTGTAAACAAGAAGTGCATAAACGAAGATCTCGTACGTGTGATCATAAATTCCTCCGTTGTGTCAAACATTGTCAACACACTGGGAAATATTTACACATTTTTAATCCCCGTTAGTGTGCGTTTAGAATGTGTTCTTAAGTTTATACGAAAGCAAAGCAACTGACAAGAAACGCTAACCTATGCAGTGCGATGCAGTAGCATATGTAATTATTATTAAGAATTAGTGAGAACCCCTAGGGATTACGCGAGAAGGAATTCCTGAAGCTAAAAGCTCAGAAATCCAATCCACTTCAAATTCACTCTTCATTTCCACTTCCAACTAACTTACCCTCCTGAAGGAGATCACCCGGACCGAAGGCTTTTACGCTAAACCCATTACGGAGTTTCTTAAGTCCTGTCCGGACTACTTTGCTTTTTACAATTCTTAAAATAGGCTGTGCAGGAGTGAATAATGCCAGTGCGTATCTGATACATAATAATAAGACACCTACTAGACACGCCGGGATGATAGAAATATGTAATATTCAGAATGAACTGCTGCTGATTGGTTGACTACGGTTGGTTAACTCTGCTGCACTTCACTTCGCTTCACTTGCATTACTTACTCCAGTTCAGTTCCTCCTGCGGGTTCACTCATTACGAACTGAGGGAAATGCATAGAGAATGAAATCGGAAGTGACAACTTTCACAAGGCGAAATTGACTTGACTGCTCAGCACTTTTGGTTTACCTCACCGTAGCCAAGTTTCCCTCTAATGGCCAGAATTACTCTGCACAGAAAGCAATTCGAAGAAGACTACCGACACGAAGCTACTAAATTAATGAACATCCTTTAGCAGTGATCACTTTGTTAATACTGCACACACAAAATTGAGAGTTGACTGCATTTTGAAACCCGCAAATAGCAATTCTTCTCTGTATGGCTTTCTGCTAGAGAACCGATTGATTGATTGATATTTCAAAGAAATCAGTCAAAGATAGGCACTATCTTTGCTGGAATGTCAGATCCTATGTAAATGTAAGTATTGTTTGCAATGCTAATTAGTTGCAGTAAAATAAACACTGCACTTATTGCTATATACAAAATGAAAAGTGTTTACAATACGGATTCATATACTGATGATTGTGTGACGATATTTGTGTAAAGCCATGAGTGAAGAACGCAACCCACATATTTAGTGATTTTATAAGTCGTAAGGTTGCAACTTTGCAACTGCAAGTAATCATAAGAAGCTGACATGTGAGTGTTGGATCTTGAATGACAAAGAGAGTCTGTCTCAATGTCTCTGCTGGATGGTGTCTCATATGCATAATTCATAAGAGTGGGATACGGAACAGACAAGATATTTAGAGGAGATGGAGGGGACTGAAATAGCATTAGACGCTTCAGTGCAAATGACTCGATGACTCACGCCTAAGTCATATCCCTTGCACTGCAGTCTATATCAGGACTAGAATGACACGAATGACTGACATCTGAAAAGTGACAACGAGGCAAATGACTGCTGCTCTCCGAATAAAAATCACCAGAGTGTGCTTCTTTGGCATATTGAATTTTATGGAAAGGGTTGAGACTGAAGATAAGATAAGATACAAATGTGATATGGCAGTATAGTAAACACAATCATGCAGAATAAAATATATTTTTAGTTATTCAAGAGCAAGCAGCATGACATATTTCTGTATTCGCTTATTTTAACTTGTACGTATGCATAATATGTGAATTAGTGTTGAAACAGTAGCAACCACAAAGCAAAGCTAACAAAGTACCTGGGCTGGGGCGTCAATAATGCAGTGGATATTCTGAATATTAGCATTTGAAGTTATAGTGCCTTGATAAAACTTTGAGAGGAAATTCATTAGACTCTCATAGCCAGGAATGATGAAACAGTTGGAGTCGGTTCAAGTGTTACGCAAACAAACAAAGATGCAAAGATCGCGATCGAGTGCGAAATTGTCAATTTATGCAGTCCAAACTCGCTTTAAGCGAAATATGTTGTCACCTAACCTTCAAGAGTAAAGTAAACGAACTCAGTGAAGTTCACAGAACCATTCGTTGTGGTTTCATTCAGTAATGTCCGTGCAAACCTTGACTTTTGGTATCCGATAATCGTCATTCTATATTTCAGGTACCTAGTACAGATATCGAAACAAAGACAATTGTATTGCAATATATCTGATATGCTCTGTTGCAATACTTTATGTAGAATATATTTATTCGTATCCGTCCGCAATTCAATTACTAACACCCAATTCTAGATGTCCAATGATAGCAATAAATATTTAAATCATAAACCTTTATAAAAACAAAACTTCAGAGCTCACGACATGCCCAAATGGAATCTATTGATTACAACTAGTTCAGAATTATAATAATATTTTATAACCACCGGATGTACAAAGTCATCAGTCACCTAACCAAACCTGTTAGGTAAGAAGTACCAAAAGTGTCTGCATATTTAGATAAATAATTGTACAATAAAAGGTGCAGTCAAATTAAGACTGAAACACGACTCAAGTAATGCGAGTAATGCTACTGAAAGGAATACATTTTGCAAGTCATGACTCCAGTATGAAAAGACAGCCAGATATTTCCTTGTTAGGTTTGATTGATGTCAGGAAGGAAATGGGCGTGTGAGCTGCAATGTCAAGGTTCACTGAGTTGGTGACATTTAATGACATTTTGATGACACTGACAGAAATATCCCACGTAGGCGAGATGAATTGTTCCCTGTTATGAGGAGAAAACGGATCCTTGCTGCACTGCACTGCACATAGATACTCAATTTAGTGAACTCACTTACATACAGTGGGCAGTCTTCAAAATAGGGAAATAACATGACTGACATCTTTTACAGTTTCTCTCTATCGTTTATGAAAATTGACATTTGTTTATGTAACTTCGATTTGGAAATATTTTCATTTCCTATTTCATCTGAGATTTGGTTGAAATGTGACTGCCTGTTTTAGTAGACGGGGAACAGATAGTGAGATATGAGTAATGATGTACATCTATTGCTAACAATAGGACTTTACACATTCGCAATACAAAGATATAGCCATATGTGTGGAGTATAAGGATTGCAGAAGGGTTAAAAAATTTAAAACGGGGATCCACTTTCTTCCTTTTCTTACTGGGAACTCGAATTGAAGTTTGGATGTGAATTGTGAATCCCATTTACCTAAACCCAAATCAAATCTCTCTATCGCATCCTTTGATGGAAGCTTTTTTACTTGTCGCTCGCTATCTTTATACATAGGCCAAACTGCCATATAAACGAATGTCTGCCTAAAGTAATGTGGCAGTTGAAACTTTGAAAGTACCAAGGCATCACATTACATCAAACTTTGGCACACACTGAAGCTATAAGAAATCTTGAAATCCTTATCTACAGAAAAAGGGGCAAATGCAAATGATTCGTCTTGGATATTTCGAAAGAGCATTTCGCTAACCGTTTCGCTACTCCATAGAATAGATGAAGAATTATCAAGAGTTTAGAAGAAATAAATCTTTTAGCATAACATTTATGCAGGGTCGGGGTATCTGTAGCAGTGTAGCAGTAATAGGTGCATAGCAGTATAAGAATTTTTAAATTTCATTGCACAACGACTGAATAGTAAATACGACTTCCTTGCGGTTTATTTTGTCTCCCATCGTTAGGCTTTAGGTTCTTTACGCATAGCTGGTGGCAGAGACTTGCATTTATGTTCTTTATTCTAATGTGAAATGGATTGGATGTGGAACCCATTCCTCTCCACCATAGCATCTGTGTCCAAAAACCTTTTCGCCGAAATTGCATATGAACATCGCAAGAGGGAAAGGGGTGGGTGACTATATGAAACTACCCACCAATGTCAATGTCATTGCCACGCCATGTCAATTCACCAACTTTTATATGACGGAATGTTTTATACAGGAGAAAAATCAATGCCGGCAGTCATCCGGGATCATCTTTCTACACATATATGTATAATACATAAGTTACTTTATTCAGTTCCGGGTATCTTTACAAAATAAAATTCCCCAAAACTACTTCATTGACTCGGTCCTTGAATGTGAAGTTCTACCTTATACTGGTATAGAGCTACTTAAGGTATTTGTATTCAAGTTCACTAGAGCAAAAATGAAGTCGGTACTGTCGGTACTGTAAAGGGGAATCCTTCGATTGATTCTTCCTTTTGTTACTAAAATGTCAACCATTATTCGGCTTTGTGTGATAGCCTTTTCCATTCATCCCCCTACAATACTAAAGAGAGGAGACACTAAAAGTTTCAATTGGATTTCTTCACAAGTGAAGATGCGCTCTTAACTTTTTTGTAAATGAATGACTTTTTCTTCTCTTCTGAGGGAAAAGCTATATGCTCAGAGTTGCTAACATCAGTAGCGAATATACCGAGGGAAACAGCTGGATATATTGCAGGCCTACCTATATGATTCTATTTATAGCAAAACAGGAAGAGTATGAGGTGAAACACTACATAGGTATTCTATAGTTGAGTGTAAACTATATCCATTAATGATGAACATAATAAAACTTGCTATAATTGTAAATAACAATATTGTGTATCGTGTTACGAGGAATCTCAGTAGGAACACTAAAGTTTCGCCATCAATTTAATCCAAAGAGATAGAACCCTTCAATGAACTTCTTTGGGTTTTCCCTTGAGTTTAGGAGAAAGCCGATTCCTGCGTGACCAAAGGAGAGAGACTAGACAGTAATATACTTTTTAAAGAGGCATTACGACTAACTCGAAAGACGGGCGAGTCCCAGCACACACTTGATACTAACACATTGTGTTTATAGACGAAAAACAGATTTTCCGTAGTGCTTAAGATCCTATACGATCAACTTTACGCACACAGCAAACATAAGACTTTTTTTACAAAGTGATTTATTTCCAAGAAAAAATCTGGCTCTGTGAGATTTTGGCATTTTCTTTGCATCTGTTTTTCAGGATTCTCTGCTGACATGAGAAATTAATGAGTTTTAAGTTTTTTCTTGCTGACATTCCTCGCCCGTGCAATTTAACAGCGCTCTTTCACAACTTATTCTCATTGCTACATTTGAGAAGCAAAGTTTTGCTCAAGTCTGTCAGACCTCCCAACAGATAGATCATTTAGAAAGCAAAGCCATTAGCAATTAATAGCAATGCAGAAAGTAGAGGCGCATCAATTAATTGGACCCTGTCCTGACTCTGCATCCCAACTGTGCATTTCTGCTCCATGCAACTCCCTACTCCTCTTCTCTGCCTGCTAATCATGAAATTAAGGGAGTAGAATGGGCACGAGGCGTGTCCGCACGTTCATACTTCATTATTATTTTCGTCAGCAGCAGCCGATAGAAATACAAAACTTCAGCCACATTGTATTTTTAACAATGTACACATCATCATTCGGATACAAATACTAACTTATACCAAAATTATACGATACATTCACAAACAACAATCCAAAGGAACTAATGATCTGTGAAACTATACCTCATTATCATTATAGCAGTTTCAGATATAGAAAATCTGTGAGAAGGTTGATATGCAGCTCTGCTAATAATAGACTTAATGAATTCAGCTATAGGGATACAATTACATCAGCCTATTCCTCATAATAATAAGAAAGTTAGCATTACTAAGTATATTCTAATGCATAGATTTATTTGGTACATTTTACGACCATGACCAACCAATTATCGATTAAAGTCTACTGTCGACGGATGGAATTAAGGGGAACTCAATCCCAATGCCTAATCTGTCTCTTTTGGGATTTCTACAAACTTTCTACTTATCGTGTTTCAATTGTGAAGACCATTTGGTTTAGGTTGGCTCGCCACAACTTTTGCGATTTAATTAATTCGTCATACGCATGTCGTCGTCATTTTATCCGTAGAAGCATAACTGTGTATTTTGTTAGAATAATATGAAGTATCAGAATATTGTAGAAAGGTGGAGGAAAAGTTGTTATCTGCATGTGATCAACAACATGAGACCGCAAAAGCTGAATATGGTATAGATCTCCAAGAAGATTTCTCTGGGATGGGTAGGTATAGTAAATCATAAAGTAGCACTCATTTTTAATTGTGTATTATATTTGATATTTGATTTCACGGAAAGGGGAGAACATCGAAGAATCTAGAAGGAAGCGTATACAAATGCAGTGATTTGTGTGTAACACAATCAGAATGCCAAATTAAATTAAATGTTAATGTTCTTTGCTTCCATGGATGAGTGAGCAATTTTTCGTTGAGTTTGGAGCTGATGACAGAGAAGGAAGGAGAAATCAGTCGGGCATATTTAAAGAACATCCATCAGATACCATTATTAGGCATCTAGAAGAAGAGATGGGTTGTTGTATTGGGTATGAAGGCAGTTAGTCGGCAGTTCTAATAATATCTTTGTTGTGCTATTACTTGCATACACTCAGAAGACGAGTGTCTACATAGATGCATCGTTAGGGCAGGAGAAAGAGACATTTAATAACGCTCAGTCAAAAAGGGATGTTTCACTTCAGACTCAGTCCCATTGCCCTTCTTCCCTACAAATGGATTCAATTGGGTTGCTGCATCAAGATGATTCAGAAATAAGTGCTCCATGATTTGCTTCAGATATTGTGGTGTAGCTTTACTGTTCTTCTGAGTGGGTTCTCATTCCATTATGTACACAGTGCTCTTATGATCAGATTGCAATTCCATACACCAGAAATTATGTTTGACTTCCCCTGATGCAAGGGACACAACAATAGTGGAGCTATAAGCACCCGAATACGGGTAGAACACAGCAATATCATTATCTATGTTTGTAGTGCAGTACTCTCAGTATTTATTTTGTGTCTTTCCTGCTTTCCGCTCTGCTCTGCTAGCCTGAGTCATTTATAACAATAATGACACTAGATTTGATGGTGTAAAGTTGAAAGGTATATGGTGTACTTGTCAGGATTCTTCAGATTCAGGCAGACAATTCTCCATTTCCCTATCCCTCATCATTCCTGGATAATGTGACATTCTTTCAGCATATACATAAACAAATGCATGTAGACGACCCGCTCTTTAGAAACCGGGATGGCACTGCAGAGTGCAGATGGCATGTGCACTGCGATGCATTTCCTCCTTTCGCAGACTTTCCTTCCGTTTCGGCTACTTTCCTCATTTCTATGTCCTTTCATTCTTTACTCAGACATTCAAGTGGAAACTTATCCAATACTCCCTATGCCTATGAATAGATGAATACTGCTTTTGATACTACTTTCTGTAGCTATAGTTTAGTTAGTACAGCAATTTATGTACCACATAAATAGCTTTGCTTTGAAAGATGCATCTTTTTACTAGGAATGCAATAACGAAAAGATTTGGAGTTGGGTTGGGAGTTGGGACTCTTTTGTTCTATTGTGCAGAAGTCTGATTGAGAGTGATGAAATCGCTTTAAAATTTTCTCTGAAAATACCCGACAGATTCGGAGATAGATAAAGATTATCGGATTCCAAATCAAATTGAACATTCAATTCCAGAGATAGTTCAAATAAGAGTGATACCTATACTGCTGTACAGCCAGCAGTAGTAGTCTTATAGATAGAAATATAATAGCATAACCTGAATCAAAGGCTTAACTAGGGATTGAGAAACGTCACAAAATAATGCTTTTGTTTTATTAGATTTTCAGTATTGGATGTGGAAACGCAGTTGGATATCAAACTGCAGACAGATGTTTCGTTCTTAAACATTCCAAACTTCATTTTTCCAAAGGCATGTACATTTCAGTATATGCAGCAGTAATCTTATGGAATCCATGAACAAGATAGCACTTAGATATCATAGCATACCATAGATGTAGGTATCATAGCCAGAACGAGTAAAAAACAAGTGTTGCCTGTAAGACACGGGTAGGGGACATGGAGAAACGTGGTTGCTGGTGTACAGTTGATTGAAACGGCACATTCGTGAAATAATCCAATAATTCAGGAGCCGGAAGGGAAGGGTACAGTATTAAGAGCGTTATGGCAAATTTCTCTTCCAATGCATCAGTCTATTTGTTGGATTATTTGACGCTCGCATGCACTTTCATTCCTTTTCTCTTTCCCTTTTTCATAAATCTCGGTTTTCCTGCACACCCATTTAGACAATTGCCATCCAGAGATCCATTATTATATTAATTTATAATTTACATGTCCGATCAACATTGGGTGACCGAAACTCGTTCTGTAATCTGCAATAATATGCACGATATCACGAAATTGTAATTCGCTTCGAAAGCAACAGATGTTGTAGTTAATTACTGAGAATCAGAAAAATTAATTCACAAATCTTTGGTAATGGAAGATTCATTCGCACTGAATATCTGTGGTCGCCTCATGAAACTCAGTCATTCAGAGTCCCCACCTTCAAATTAATCTTCATTAATGAAATTGCAATAATCCGAAAATGGTACACTTACCAAATTGCCTGTACAATTTTTTGTTCGTGTTGCTGCTCGGATATAAGATACATTATATTTGATTGTTTATTCCATTTAGAACACGAGTGAATACCACCAATTTAAAAATCCAAATCGCTGAGGAAAACGTTTTCAAAATAAGTAAGTATGCAAAACACGATACTATAAGGGACAGTCTATGGTATTCATTTCAAATGCTTACATATAGAGTGATGCATAGTGATGATGTATCTAAGTTAACTATCTTCTTTATGTGCAATGCAATGTAGGATTTTAGTGAGAAGTGAATTTTTTTATTTGACTTACCTGCTGCTGGTGACAGTTTAGTCAATACACAGTAACGCTGCTTCCACTACAAAATGAAAAGAAAACATTATTACTTTAGTTCTACGGTACTACATCATATTATGACTGTCCAATATGTGGTTGTGCTATTGTAATGGCAATTCTCACAACTGAAACAGACTGTTATTGAGCAACATAAATATTACCCCAAAGGAAACATCATTATAAAACATTTATAATTTGTCATATTTTTTAAATAGTTAGCAGATCTGCTAGTGAATTAAATACCCGTTTTCCATCACGAAATTTAGCGGATCCATCGGCAAGGATGACTTCGGTGGATTGGATTTCTTCCTCTGCACTGCTACAAGTCTTCACTGAAGCTCCAGATTCACTCATTTCGTCACGGATTAAAAGAAATCTTAATACGGAGAGAAAACTCTGATTCTTAGACTTTTGTATTTTTGTACTTTCTAGAGATAATCAGCATTTCAATGGAATTTTAGCTTGATCCATGTCCCACAATGCATATCGCCAAATCCACATCTGTAATGAAAAAGCCATAATTTACAAAAAGGTAAATATGAAATTATTCCTGGAGAAGTAACTACATAAATATGTATTTTCATTTCCATCTGTGTCAAGTTAAATTCAAAGTATAAATTATCCAGAGTGCTCGGTTTACACCGGCACACCTAAAGAAACAGTGGATAAAGGGAGGAACGGGACGTGACGGGATTTTATAGTTCCCCGTCTAACTTATTACAGTTAGTTTTCCAAGTTTCCTCGGAAGAGGTTCAAGTTCAAGTATACCTTCAGCTGATTTTCATCGTCCTTTCCTATTTATCTCTTCCTTACAAAGAACAAAGACCCTGAAGTTTACTCTAGTTAATATACTTTCTCACTACACACCGTGCATGCCAAAGGGAATTCTAATAAAAGCAAAAGTTATGTTGAAACGTGACGCTAATAATATTGCCACTCCATGCACATCACATTTTGTGGTTTCATGGGGAATTATCTCTTTCTCCTTCACTCTCTGTTTCAAGATCAAACCAGCTTCAAGACTGCAACTTGACATTCAGAATTCAAGTTTCTTCTGTTGTACATAGTAATTCGTAAGAATACCCAGAAAAACGGGTCTTTTCTCTAGAAATATACAAACTATAAATATTGTCAATTAAGAGAAACTTTTGAAAAAGTTTCCTTTTTATGACTATTATTTAAATTTTATGCGATCGTGGAAATTGTGATGGCCATATCAAGGATGCTGGTCTTAGTTGAAACATGTTCATAGTAGGGATATGAGTGTCATCATTTCGATTTATTTATAATAGGTACATCAGTTACTTCACAAACACGTAGTAGAAATATTTGTTTATTTTTTTAGAAAAATGAGAAAGCGCACTTGGTTTTGGTTTGAATACCTAGTCGTCCTATTCAAGAGAATGGTGTAGGTAAACATGATAGAAAGAAAATCAATGATACCGATGAATGTAGAAGAAAAACAGGAGCGAACGGAATATTGAGGCAACCAGTCGGTGGTCGGTAGTAAAGGGGAAAATTGTAATAATATTGTAAACGTAGAGAAACGAGAACACAAGTGAAAGCGAGTATATCTACAGAGGGATATTTGAAGAATAGGAAGAATATAAATAAGAAGTAATTTTATTCAGCTAGAACAAAATAAAATGCTCTTCTTCGTCCTTCAATAATACTACGACATAAATCGAATGGGAGATAACAAGACGGAAAAGTAGACGACCCACGCCTTTTCCTCTCGTATGTACTCACACTTACAATGATCCTGTAATAAACCATTATGCAACCCAATAGGCAATACAGTGGAAACTAAAATGTATACTACCCTCTCTCACTTCAATCTCCATCTTTTATAACTCCGTTTTCTTGGACGCATTTCTCTATTTATTGCATTTACTCGTGCACTGTTTATTTATATTGTAGCATTTACATGCATAATGGAAAGGTTGATCGATCCCTTCTGTTTCCCTTCCATCTAAATATCCCGGATGCATCAGCATAATACGGAGGAATGAAAAACTGCTGATAACCACTATTCGTCGAAGAACCATTCGTCCCATTTTTAAACGTTGTTTATTCAACTAGTATACCTCAAACAAAAAATAACATCAGCCAGACCAAGTCACACGTATTGATGTCATGCGTATGGTTATAATATAATGGATATTTGTGGTAATGATCACTTCGGGAAAAAATGGGATGTAATGCCAAAGAGGGAGAAAGTGGGAGATAAGATGGCCTTGCCATTTGAGTCGACGGCACGGCAGACAATGGGCAATTGAAATAAATGACTTCAAAGGAAATGTTGGGTGTAGAGATAAGCGACTGCATGCTGCCTATAATAATTCACGCTTTTTGCTTAATGCAAATAATTTCTCCCTACAGAAATAGATATACTGAAGCCAGATGAAGTGCACATACTGTCTGAAATTTATAAAATTCGAAATACACACATGCAGACCATACAGGAGTACTCTTTGGTGCTACTTATAGCAGCCACAGGTAATGTCCTTTGCTCCCTACTTACTTTTTATACTTTATTATGCGCGATAAGGCAGAGTTAAAGCTAAATTATGTATCTGTTAATTCGGGGATTAAATATTCAAGCTGCATTCCCAAAATGTGAATTTTACATAAACACATATGTAATGCACAATAAAATGACAACTACGTGCACTTGAACGTATTCAACACTTAACTTTACGAATATTTTATGCATATACAGTTTACGAGTTTCTTTAAGATTTTAGGAACAAGCTTTTCCTTTTTGCAAGATTATAAGAATTTTCAATGATAAACTCTATTGTTAGAAGAATTCACTATGCACACACATTCTGGAGATAAGAGCAGTAAATTCTTACTACAGTAAACACTCATCAACTCGTAGTGTACGTTTTACTCTCGATTGCCAAAGTTATAAAACATTTATTGCTGATGGTTTTACAGCCTTATATTTGGAGGATTTGGAGAGTTCACGCTGACTTTTTACACACATACTATGCATGCATGAATGAAGCCAAGTTTTTCTCATGCTATAATTTTCTGAATAAAAGATCAGCCTTCACAAATATTTTCTTTCTGAGAATTAATTCATCTCACATTTGTGCTTAGTGTAATATAAATCCTTGACACATAATAAGCAAAATTTTCTCCACAATTCATATTTATAGATTTTTATGAGACGTAAGTAGATATGATATGAGCTAATAAAGCTAGAACACGGAATGACTTTCCAGTCAGTATACAAACTGCTTAGTTCTACCGTAAACCCATCAATTGATATTCCACAATCAATTGAGCCTGTTAAAAAATTCACAGAATTCATCTTGAAAATACTTAAGCAATTCGTTGAGACATTCCAAGGTTAAGACCAAATTAGGTGTACATCGTTGTCTTTTGATGGGTATATTGTGCAGAGTTCGGGGCATTTTCATTACTGAAAACGTACAGAAATAAAATCAATACTTTAATCTTCGTATAATATTGCCTTTATTTCTCTGATTCACAAGGTTGTTACATTGAAGGTTTGTTGAAAATCACAAAAAGAAATAAAAAAAGTCTGAACCTAAACATTACGTGTAAATGCAAAGGACTAGATAACTCAAACAAACGCATTTAAAATCAAAAGAAATTCTATTTGTTTATAAAATATTATAGAATGTTATTATGAATGAACATGGCAATAATAAAGGATGATAGTTTAATGAACACAGTGTCTACTCTGTACTTTACACTTTCTTGGCCACTGATATGTCTGCCTTCACCAACAGTAAATGAACACGTAGCTAAAAGTAATGTACTATAACTTCACTTAGACTCTGAAAAATTGTATTATTATTACCTTGTGGGACTAAGTACTCCCAGTACAGAGTTGTTTTGGCATAGATGTGTCACAAGTCACAACTGCATAACAAGTTACATTTGTTGTATGAAATCACTCATAATTAATTTCAAACATGAATACATTTACTTGACATTTACGTATACGTTTATAGCTGAAGAGAACTTGCTGAACGAACTGTAATGTATATTTAGACATCTTATATTTAGATATAATTGCCCTTTCCTCTATGCTACTCTACCTGCACTCTACTCTGCATGATTCGTATATTATTATTATTCACGACTAAACTGTACATTTATAGATACAACATTCAATAGTATACTTTTCTGTTTATAGTCCCCTTTCCTCTATGTATGCTGCAGAAATCTACATTCTAAATATGACAGCGATTTGATGTAGCCTAACAAAGGACAGACACCGTTACACCGCTTGCATGTCAATTTCGTACATTTGCAATGTGCCCTTGTACCGTAACATCATTAACTTTCACAGCTATAGATCGAACTTGGTCCAGCTTACCCATTACCAAAAGTTGCGAATCTAATATTTGTTGCATACATAATTACAATTACACTAGAGTCCTTATGCATGAAACAAACAAAAATACTAGACTTGACGATGAAGATCTTTGCATAAGATATCAATCAGGGTTCAGGAGGAGTGCGGAATTTTCGTATTTCCTGTACATACTCAAACACAAAATTACTGCATCATTGCGAAATAGTAATTTAATTTATTAGGGACATCCCAAATTGTAATTTCAATTGAAATAGTTTCAGTTGCGATTGTGCCGGCTGGCAGCTTTGTGTGAAGTGGTCCTACATCTAATTTATGAATCTTGTTTATCTGATATCTACGGCCACGTGCGTGGCATATACTTACTTATACTATATGTATGTGATGTGCATTTACTTTACTCCTTATAAACTCGCTTGATTCGGACCGCTTCGGTTACGTTTGATTGTGTATCTGATTTGGTTTGATACGTGCTCGACGTTGATCACATTGATTTTACTCAAGACGGACTTACCACGATACCAATGTGAAGTAGGCAAGGTACTCACATATCTAATTGTCTGAAGGTACAAGGTAGCCCGATTACAAGTCAGTACTTACAATCGGTTTACGTATAAACACTATAAATAAACACTACGTAGAAGCATTCTGGCAAAAACGACCGACTCTCACCCACAACAGCCATTTACGATAACACTTTCAATGGGTCGTTTTGCCAGAACTGAATCGTAGCTACATTAAGTAAGTGCTACTGTAAATACTACGCAACATCTAAAAAGAAAGTACTTTCTTTTACTTGGAATGTATGTACTTATATTGCATATTTGAATTTGCTCTTTTTGGCTTGTGTATTGTGTGTGAGATCGCCCACATGAAGTTCTATTGATATTGTAATGATATACTTGGCCACAAGACATAATAAGCACTCACCACACTGATACTAACTATACCTACACATAATAACACAAACCATATGCACTACAATATTATTATACATCCATTGATACAGATATATTAGCTATACACAGTACCCTAACTTATATACTTATATATACAGTACTTATGCTTATAATACACAAAGAGAGACCAATAAGAGTATACAAATTATTAATTAACATGAATGGAATAACAATGTAGAGCTGAGAGGCAGGTGCTTGGAATGAGCCATTCATTAACAATTCCTTGCTCAGCGATTGTTCTTATGACGGAGCAGCCTGGCTGGAATTGGAAGAGCCGGAGCTGTCCCGCCCCTGGTCATCTGAAAACTGGAAATACTTTTCTCCAGTACCAGCAGAGCCGTTTTTCCCGCCCGCCCGGAAAGGACAATCACCCCTTGCACATTTCTTCCAGTGCGCACAGATCTGTGCGAATTGATGGTGGGCCTTGCACCTCCCGCCGGCCATACAAGAGTTCAAGTGGATTATGACGTTCCTCATCGTTTGCGACGGTGGCAGGTGACACTGCGACCAGAAAACAGGAAAAGTTATCAAATATCTGCCTACAGAGACATGCTCTGCATTAGAGTTGGTTGTTTGATATGCATTAATGAGAGGAGTCCAGTTGTCTACCTGTTGCCGAATTAATTCTCCGTTGGCATCTCTTTTCGGACGTTTCTGGTACATGAGTCTACCGTATCCATCACGAGGATACACCGGAAAGCATATAATCTCGGATATCACTTCACGAGCTGCCTCTTGAATGCAGATTTCGTCGGGACTCAGTTCAAGTTTCATGGTGTCACTGTCCGGCAGAGTCCGATAAGCTCTTTGGACGTCCACGTAACACTTAGCCACTTTACAGACGCCGAATTCAAATGTGTTGACCAAATATTTACTCCAACAGGTCAGAATGATTTGCCAGCAATTAGGAATTAATTACACTACAAGTACTAGATGATGAACAGTAGTAACTTGCAGGCGATTGAACTGTCCAGTCTGTTAGTAAATGCAAATG
>JABASH010000789.1:0-33401 GCA_019776445.1 Tomocerus maximus | reverse complement strand
CATGTATAAATTAAATATTAATTAACGTTTCATTTAAATAAATATATTTAGTATTTACAACTAAGTATTGAATACCTAAATGTGATTAAATAGGTACATAAAAGTGAAATCGGCAACAAACATAAATAAATGTTACAATACAGTAATTCTTCATAGGAATAATTTTGCTTGGAACATAAAGACTCGTGTAAAATATGCATTGATAATGCATAACTCAGTTACTAGGTTATTTAGTAATGATTAACTTATTACCGTACTTTATTATGTATTTCTATAAATTCACCATGTTTTGATAATACCGTGCTGTGTGGTGACAATTTTTACTGAACAAATTACATGCCATTGAAAGTTACTTGGCAAAACCAATCTTGATGATGTTATAACAAATGCATTGTATCTACTACACGCACAAAAATTGGTTAACACACTATTATAGGCATGAAGGGTAAATACAACTTTAGTTAACCGTAATTATTTATATTTTAGAAGTGTATGCATGTAGCATCCTCACAATAATTAAACCTATAATTATTATTTTCTACCACATCAATATTTGACTAATTATTATACAATTATTAACATCGATTACAATTAACAATTATACAATGAGTATTGTAAATTGCTACGCTTTGAGTAAAACAATTGATATTCCTATGGAATTTGGAATACGGAAGAAGGAAAGTATCATATTCGTTCAGTTCATAATACTTTATACATTATTTTTGGAACAATTTTGGAAACAAACATTTTCCCAGTTTAATTATAAAACTTTGGAGATTTATCAGAGATTTTTGCATTTTTGTAGCGTGGCAATATTATTTCAAGTAATGTAATCATTTTTGAGTTCAATAAAAAATTACAATATTTGAACTTTCTCCTAATCTGACTGACAGCAGGGAAATTGTACTTGAAAATTGCAATCGATAATTCTGTGCCATCCTCTCCTTGGTACATAATGGAGAGTTTATTCGACTATATGACTAGAGTATCAGAACTCAAGACCAGATATCAGGCTGCAACTTCCATTCCCAGCAGATGAAAAAATGTTCAATAAAAATATCTAATTCTAAATTGAGGATTGCGATTAAAGTTACGTCACAGTATGGGCTCAGTATACACTGTCGCATGTAAATTGACATTCAAAAACATTACAATCAAAATACCTAACAATAAGCAGTCCCTTGCTTTGTACGGCACATTTAAAATTGGAATCATGGTGAAACAGTTAAAACGAATGATAAAATCCTGACGTTAATAGCTAACAATAAAAATTGCTTAGTCTTTTGCCGATAAAATTAACAGAGTAGACAATTCTGCAAAATATAAAAAGCAGAATATTCAAGACTCCCAGTCTATAAGTAAGGAATTCTTAAGAAAGGAATACAATCTCCAAATTTGGAGCTTTAAATTGCTGTACATGTTAATGAGTTATTACTATTTTAACAATTGGAATTTTTGTTTTGCTAGAATTTGCATTCTACGATAGAATAGTAGAACTCTGTGGATTTTGTAATTTGTTTGTATTCAAAAGATTGTTTCATGTTTCATGTTTGTCCAGGGTTTCCACCACTGTTGCTTTCTGTTTTGAATATACAGGGTGGTGAAATTTAAATGTCTCCCTATAGACCTCAACAAACCAGAAGTAGCACAGCCAAATGATATACACTAATCAAAATACCATCCAAAGTTACAGTTATAGTAAAGGAACTTTGATTAACATTACTTGACATTAAGTGGTTCAAAAAAATCATTTCAATGATGATTTTGTGACTAATGTGACCACTTTTTATTTTCAAGAAAATAAAAACAGGTCAATTATGTTGACCAAAGTTCCCTTACTTATGTAACTTTGAATGATCATGATCTTTCGAATGGTGTATATTATTTGGGTGTGCTACTTCCGGTTACTGAGATCAATAAGGGGACGTTTAAAGTCAAACACTTTGTACATAGAGTACTATAAAAAACTTCAAATTAAGAGCGTTACCAATTTAAATATATATTAATAGCAGTCACAAATTACATGATACTTCATTTATGGATTTTGTTTTCTTTTAAAAGAAATATGCTCCAAGATCTACAAACAAATTATCTTTCTACCTGTTTCCTATAATATTATGCTAGTAAATCACTAAATAGTTTCAAAGGATGAATATTTTGTCGACGAAATATTTATCCAACTAACTAACAACTACGTTGATTAAATTACGATAATAGTATTCTTAAATAATTAAATAAGTAGTAGGTTACATAATCCATCCAGTCAAAATAAATGAACTAGTTAGACATCGGGAACTTAAGGCTACACAGGAATAAGTTGGCACAATATAGAAGTAAGATCTTATACAAACACATAGTAAGTTGGCATCAACCAATAAGTAACTGTCGAATACTGCATCCTGAAAAGATTCTTTGGCTAATAATAGTATAGCTTAATTACAAATAGCTCAAGTCACAGTTAAGTTTTTGTAGCAATGACTTTATAATTTATTTGTTTGTCATCTACCTTCATTACCCGTGGTTCTTGCTGGTTTGCAGATTTTTCGACGAAGTTAGAAAATAATATCCCTTTCATTTTGTATACTGGCGCTTTTAGTAGATCGTGCTCAAAGCACAATTACTGAAAATAATTCTACTAAAATACTGTAAAATTTTCTGTGGAATTATTTACTTCATTGAAATTTTCCCGAGTTTCTCAATGAACGTCTTTTTCTGCAATATTTTGACTTGGTTGTTTTTAAAAGACGAAATTTTACCCAAAGTATCAGTACAAATCATTTCAAAATTGAAAGAAGATTATTTCCCTAGTTATTGGTGCTTGATGACTTAAACCTACAGGTTAACAACTTGTAATGGTGAGCAAAGTAGTTGCCTTCCAAGCACAAGTTAGCAATTCAACTTTCTGCACAAATATTTTAAATTATGTACAATTACACAGTAATCGAAACGACTAGGCAGTGCTCATTGGACTTGCAGTAACTGTAGATAATCAAAAGTTGAAATTCTGCGATAACATAACCTTTTATAATTAAACAATGTAAACATACAATTACCACTTGTCGAGTATTAATTGCAGTTTAAAATTAAAAAATAAGCGTGATTGTGATTTTTTGTTTTGCATTTTAAATACACGTTACAGATTACAGTTACATTAAATTTATCTCCACTAATAATGTGAATTCCAAATTACTTTACCAGAGTTGAGTTACAAGATTGAATCAAATGAGTCTTCTGTTTGGTCCACAATGTTTAATCCTCTTCATTCTAGATCAAATACGGATTTTTATAGAAATAAATGGATCTTGACTTTTTAAGCTAGAATTTGTGTAAAACGATAAAGTGTAGCTATTTACGTACCCATTCACTCTCATCCACTCCTTCCATCAAATCCTGTTCCAGTCTCATGTTTAGCGGTAATTTATTTTTGATGGCTTGCTCAATCTTTAAGGAAATTCAGAGTTCAAAATTATTATTACAGAACAATTTCGACACAAAGATACATTTTGACAATAAAGTTCTACAACACTTTTTGTTATTTTTACCTTCTCTTGTTGCTTCTTGACACCATTGTTATCAATCAGTCCCATGCCTATTCCTACGCCCATACCAATCATCCCCGTCTTGTTGAAGGGGCACACTTTAGTATTTGCATCATTGTCTTTGGTGTGTGTTGTGCTATTTACATCGGTCACTAGAATTTCAATTGTGACACATTAATTATTTCCAATATTAATAGCAAAGCCTAAAGTATAACCGAGAAAAACAAAAATAATTACATGATTTCATTGTGCTTGGCTTCAAACTAATCCGTTTAGGGTCAACATTTAGACCTTCAAACCATTCCATAGATGACATGGTAGCTTCCCACAGAACTTTAGTTGGAGGGAATAAATCATCTTGGAAAAATTCATTCTACAACATCAATACTATCGTTAGTTTTCCGATCAATATCTATCGATATTAATTTATTTAGCAAAAAATTGGAATATATATAGTAGTTATCATCCCTAAAGTAAAAATGTCCCAAAATATTATTTTCACGCACTGAAATAACAAATGCAATACAATAGAAGATATTAAATTAGTAGTACCTTCACTCTTGGGACTGAGAACGACCACGGCTCTACTGCATACTCAGTTAAACGCAACGCACGAGCAAACTCCACTTGTTGGACATCGCAAGCGTTCTTTTTAAGAAACGAAATACCTTGATGTGCCCCTACACACCGATGGTTACTCAATTGTCTCAAATAAGGGTTTTCCTCGATGACATCGAATGCGAAAATAGTACTGTCACCCTAAAATCAATTCATTTATGCACAGTTAGTAAATATTTTTAGTAAAATAACAAAGTACTAATATTTATCGTTATTTCATGGCTTACTCTCCCACTAAGAAACAGAATCGAACTGTCCTCGTCGTAAAATGGGACTAGAATTGCTGGGGAGACATCTAATGAAACAGTTGTTACGGAAGTCAGATCTCCAGTGCTGTACATGTGCAGCTGTCGTTCAGATGACCTATAGAAAATTAACGCATAAAATGATTTGTAAAGTTTTAAATAAATACGTATAAAATAAAAAGTCGGAGTATATTAAAATGGGAGCTTTAAATACCGATCGAATCCTGCAACGACCAAATATTTTCCGTCCAAAACCCAACTGACACGACCGCCTCGAACTCCACTTGGCCCTTTTCCCTCAACAATAGCATCCTTAGAAGCACGAGGATCATAAATTCTAATTTTTCCGTCTTTACACGCAGTTGCAAACTTTGATCCACAAGGACTCCAGGCAAAGCTGAATATCTGAACCTTTACAACAATATAGCAAATATTTAAAACCTTCAAAAAATCACATATTTTTTAAAAATATGTTTTAAAGTATTAAATTATTAAACCATTTCATATCCAACCTGTTCATTATTGAGTTGAAGCAAAATCATTTCTTCTTGATTAGCTAAATCCCAAATTCGGATAGTCAGATCATACGATCCAGTAGCTAAAACGTCTTTGGCCAACGGGTGAAATTTTACAAAGTAAATTTTCTCTGCATGAGCCGCAATACTAAACTCTGGCTCATTAGTCTGTTCTTTCAATCCATCCTCTGGGATTTTCCACATGCAAATTTTCCCATCGTCACATCCGACCATCAGACGCTGGTTGTCGAAAGGGTCCCACATGAAGTCCATGACTTTAGTGCCGTGTACTAAGGCGGGTATGACACCATCTGGCTGTCTTCCTGGCTTTTTCAGTTCAAAGATTGCAACTTTTCCTCCAGGAGTGTTCAACGGAACCGCAACCCGATCAGGATTTCCTGCAGCAAAAATAAAAATTAAAGTCTTATTCACCTTAAAATAATTAATACAACTGAATAAATTCAATAATACAGAAAATAAAATACCTTGAATTAATTCTGATTCTCCGGGACAAGTGGTGCTAATATTTCTCAAGTTTTCGATATGCAATCTTTTATGAGTAGGCGCGGCCTTAAAATTACGATACTTGGAAACTTGTCCGAATACGGTGTCAATTCTTTTGTTTGACGAACTTTTGACAGGCGGATGTTCTTGTGGTTTCGGTGCATCTTGTTTTGGAGGTGTAAATTTTCTCTCTGGTTTCGCAATAGGAGCAGGATTGCTGTGCTCAACGGCTTCCTTTTCTTTGACAACAGGAGCCACTTGCTTGTCCAAGGATTCGCAATCTTCTTGCACTTTGACTGGCAAAGGTGCTTCTTCCTTTTTCTTTCCATCCCCAGAGCATTCTGAAGACGGCGAAGTCACCAGCAAACCCGTTTCTTCAGGAACAGCATTTTGTTGAAACAATTTCAATCGATCGGCAACAGTAAGACGGGGTTTTCTTGCAGGAACAGATCCATTTGTTGCTGGAGAGGCTCCGTCCTGAACAGACATTGACCGAGACTCAAAAAGCTTCCTACGATCCGAAGTTGACATCAACTGACTATCTGACGCTTCTTCGTTTTTTGCATTTCCATTTTCGCCGTTAGTTGTTTCAACTCCATTCTTGTAGCCATTTTCTGGCAGAGACGTCGGCTCATGGTTATTATTATTCAGAGTGTTTTCATTCGACATGTTGGCATTTTGTTTTACATTGAACAACGGCAGACTGCTGGGCCCATTGAGAGAGTCCAACTCCCCTTCGTCCACAGAAACGCTTCTTCCATAATCTGTGCTTCGCTTAGACAGAAAAGAGCTTGGTGTTCGCAGCATGGAAACAGCTGCCGTTGCCTTAAATTATAAAACATCGAAAATTAAAGAAACATAGTCCCGTTAAGAGTATTTTACGAAATAATTATGCACACTTACATTGTTAACTCGAGGCTTTGGTATCGGATAGAGACGTCCAACGATAACATCATTAACTTCCTCAGAAGAAGAGGACCCTGAAGAGAGAGACTTCTTACGTGGTCTTGGTTCTGGCACATCTTTCTTAAAACATTCTGGCTCTGGGTCAATGACTCGTGCAATTTTGGCTTCCTCTTCAGCTTTGCGAACTGCAAGACTCGGTTTGAATACTTTCAACACTCCTTTCTCATCAGAATTTCCATTTTTCGAAGCGGCAGGGTTCAGACTAACTTTACTGACAATCCCAGTGAACCCCTCCATCCAAACAGAGGCGGAGCCAGTTGTAAACGTTCCTTTTGTGTCAGGAAAGAGATCGGCATGGAAATCAATATAAGACTTCCTTGGAACATGATAAGGAATACAAATAACTGAGTTGGCTGTCAGTTGCATCAAGCGATTCACTTCTGTGTCCATGACCTTTAAAGCTCTTTTCGGAACTAGACAGGCTCCTTTGGTCTGGTCTCCATTATAACGATAGCCTTCGGTTAGATAGGGCTCACTATCGCTAAACTCCATGTAGGAAATCGAGGAGTCGCCTCGACCCGCAAAGAACATCATATTTGTATCTGGGTCGTGCATCGGCAGCAGAATTCCAGTCGAGCTATCAAAACTCAAAGATTTCACCGGGCTCGCAAAATTTCGTGTGTCACGAACGAATATTTGACGTAATCGACTCTGAATAAGAAAAAAAACATTGCAGAAAAGTTTCTCTAAGACATTCAGACAGTCTTATAGGTAAAATAGCTGTAATGATGAGCTCTGATAAGTAAACATAAAAACTTACAGAATCAAACCCCGTTGTAACGATAAACGGCGAGTCGCCCAACCATAGAACTCGAGAATCTTTTGCGTTATCATGGCTAGTGGCCGAAGCGACTACTGACTTAGCTCGCGGATCAATAACTCTCAAGTTTTTATCTTTGGCGCATGTAGCAAGCATATTTCCAGCCTTAGTCCACGCCATCGACATTATTGTGTCACCGTGCATTTCGTTATCTGAATTAACACAATGCAAATCAACCACATTTCCTCAGGACATTTAAATTCAAGGGAAAGATCCACTCACCATGATAGAGTTCTTTATTGTAAAGAATGTCCCACAGCGTCAAAGTATTGTGAGATGAGTACCCTAACAGGTATTCTGCCGTAGGGTTAAATGAAACATTCTCAACTCTTCGATGTTTCGAACTCGTCACGACTTCTGGACTCAGCGTAGATAAGTCATTCAGGTTACTATTAGTAATTGACCATATCTTTACCGTCGAATCTGCTGATCCTGTCGCAAGAAGACCGTCTTCGAAAGGGGAGAAATCAAAATCTGTCACTAAGTCGCTGTGAGCGTTTAGTACTGACAGATTTGACCCGATTGTTGTTCCTTCCGCGTCCAAAGAGACTACTCCTAGTTGAGATCCTATTTCCAATGCAATTCCAATAAATAGTATTTAAATTTTCATCCATGATCTTTTTAGTTGAAATTTTTATGTTCAAATCAATAAGCCGTATAAAGGATAACTCACCAGTGGCTTGAACATTAAATGCCACGAAAGCCGCAGACGCCTTGATGAAACTCCCAGAACAGTTATAAGAGCCTACCACCAAATCTCTTATCCAGGGCTCATGCTTCATCGTTTTTGGAGCCGCATTTTTGTACTTTGATGCTTTGAACCGTCGCGACATTTTGAACGGCCCACTACAGCTTTCCAAATAATTTTACAGCTCTTGTTGGAAATAATTAGTACAAGTCGTGAGATCCAGTGAGAAACTTCTAGCAATGGAGTTTACAGCTTGTTACACCTGCACAAAATAAAAGAGTTATCATTAGTAAAATTATTTATTCCAATTTTAGGACCAAATGGAATGTTTGCTTGAATTACAAAATTAGCCCTGAAACTTTTAGCCACATTAATTGCCAAAATTCACTTTGTATTTCTGTTTAAAACAATTCTACTGGGTCCCAAATAATCTATTACTATTAAAGTTTACTATTTCAATCCCCTCCAATAAAATTATTTAGAGACCATAACGAAATTGTTATTTAGAATTTAGAACTGAATTAGGTAAAAGTGCTATGTATGACTTCCTTTAAGTTCGCTACGTGCAGCAGTGGAAAGTGCAAATATTGGTTCGATCAGGATGAGTAAATGTACATAGTAGTAAAATAGATAAGGCGAACGTCACAACCCGCAACTGCACTACTGCTCGTCCTTTTTATTATGATATTGTCATGCAACGCTCCCAATGCCAACACGTATGAAAAGCAACAAATCTGCAAAAAGTCAACAGTGCGTGCTCCGTCGTCGTAAAAACAGGAGTTATGAAAAAGCCGAGGGAGAAGTAAAAGAATGCAGAGCATTTTGCATGATTGCATGCAAGTAATTTATGTGGTACCTACTTACATGGGCAGTAGATTTGCCCGTGAGTAAAGTTCCACTTCCAGACAGGATAATATCACATTTTATTTATATTCTGTTTGATAAGCGAAAAAGTTTAATCGGTCCATTAACCTTTGCCAATAACAAGAAGTGAGTGCGCCGTCCGACATAAAAGTCAACATTTAAATTTCATGAGCACTGCATTTATCATGGACAATGTAAAGAGTATAATAGGACTATAATATTCTCATGATAATCGTAAACTCAACTGTTCACTCGACACTGCCTACAAGTTTTCTTTGAGACATATTAGAAGAGATATTTATGTTAATACAGAAGAGCTCATCACCATACACAACAGTCCATCATTATTACAATTTCCTTTGCACTTTGCACTAGGAGGCAACATAAACCTCAAATAATTGTCACGCATGAATTGCCAAGTCGTTTGGACTATTGTCTGTTCTACAATAGAGAACTAATTTATAATTATAGCGCAGATAAGACTCGTAGTAAAAGTCGACAAAGGATTCCGGCGAATGCCCAACACTTTATTCTATGAAATGAGATGAAATATTTTCTGTACTGCACTACCTTGCCCACATTAACTTTCAGCGAGATGATAATTACCTGTTTTGCCACGGCATGAATGGGCCTTGGGAAATAAATATCAATCAGCAATGGACATTATAACATGAACACCTTTTATCTTATCTTCTCAAAATGCAATAATGCGATTACAATAGGCAGAACAGAGCTATAAGCAGAACAGAATCTATATACCTGACAATTAACTATCAACACAGACCAAACTTATATAGCGTACTACTTTCTTTATCGTTTTCTTTACATTATGGCTATTTCATTTTCCCCTGTCTTGTCCTTGTCACTCAATAATTATGGAGCACTGCTAAAATTCACACGAAACCCTACGGACATCGCATGGACACATGAATACATGAAAATTTCATTTCCCCAGGAGCATGGCAATCATGGCTTATGGTACATTTCAATTGCAGGAAAGCAAAGAGCTTATAAAAATGAGACACGTTTAAGGATTATTTGTTTTCGAAAAACTACACAATTTATCAAATTTAGAATTCGACAATTAAATCTTCACAAATCATAAAATTTTCGAGTCGAAATTAAAATTTATTTTATTAAATAGAAAGGATTGATTATTCTTGAAATCAGAGAAATCTTAATTACAGTAATTTAAAGAAAATATGACAGATTTATATTGTCTTTAAATATTATCTACGACTGCGTACACAAGTAACACACGTACTAAAATGTAATCTAGAGAAAGCACAATAAACATTTACTGAATTTTTAGCCTCCACAAAACAGCACTCAATTTTTAAACAAACCATATCTTCGGAAACAATTATAACTTTTAAGTACATTTTAACAATGTGTGAAAAAAACAACAACAGTGTACTGAAGCGAAAGATAAGATTACCATTTAAACAATATTTAGGTTGGCCAAACTGTTATTACTGTAATAACTGTTGGTAAATATGGATTTGCTACAAGGCAACGAGCCGCTAAGACTTTAATGAGTCTAAATGAGACATATCTGACGATATCTAATTCATTTGAGGGAGAGAAGACACTAAATCGACGGATCTAGTATTTTATGGAAGACTAAAGCAGCTTAGAATTTGGAAATAGATACAAAATTGCATAGAAATAGTAATTTTACTATTCATTAAATAGTAGGTGGATCTAGTTTGTTCTATTGTAAAAAGCCTGCCGCCACAGAGACGAAGAAATGAAAGATAGAATCACCTTGACCTGTTATCTAGATGGGAGAAGCGCAACAAAAAATAATTTTATTGAGGGTTGGCTTTAAAAAATAGCCATTAACGATAGTTCCACTCTTTGGTTTGCTGCACATTTCCTCTCATCAATCATTAAACACAAAACTGCAAGTTCCTAAATATAACAAACCGACAGAGACCAATTACTCAGTTTAGATTTTAAACCTTTTTCATTTAACAATTGCATCCTAAATATTATCAATGGACCTAATCAGACTATTCAGTATGAAAATAAAGATTTACACAAACCCCAACAAAACAAAGCTACTTCGTTACATACCAATATATTATCGGTAGTATTTCATTTGGATGTATTCCATTTTACACAAGTAAATAACAAATTGTCTATTTTTGGATCTAAGTAATTGTCAGTTTACCTCTTGCACCTCTTCAATTATTATTTGACGTTTAATTCAAAATATAGAATACTTATGACTTACCAAAACTGTTTGTAAAATCCGTTTAATATTCCGTTCCAATGTACAGAGGCAGGATACAATTTAAACAGACATTTGACAGCCGTTGTCAGTTTTTTAGAATCAGCAGTTGAATCTGAAATATGACATATCTTGTGTTATTCAATTTCCAAATGGTTAACACATGTATTTAAAAATTGTCACATAAATACATACACAATTTCAGATGATGACCACCAGCATTTTCAAATGGACATCGGTCAGTTATTTTCAAACGCCTAGCAGTCACTATACAAGTAAGTAGTCACTCAAGTTTTCGAATGTGAATCACTAGTATTGTCACTTAAGAATGTTGGGCACCAGTCACATGAGTATTTCAGATGGAGACCAGTCAGTCGCACTGTTGACGGTGTTTTGTGACATCCAGTAATTGGGAGTATTAATTTGAAGTGGAATGTGAAAATTGAGTGGCCGAAGAGAGACAGAAAGAGAGCATCCTGGGTAAATGTCAAAAGTGGAAGGGGCAGGGAATAATTATTCTTTCTTTGGTTGTTTGGGAAAGAATATTCTGCTGGGTCTGTGTGATTAGTCTTCACACTAAAATTGGCAGACAGACAGAAGCTGTAAAAAACTAGATCTATCGTATTCTGCCGTGTGTACTGTACTACTATCACCGACGTGTTTCCAACCCGAAGAAGCAAAAACCAAATGCAATGTTGTAGTAGTCACTAGTCTCTAATAAAAGTGTTAGTTGGTTCGTTGTGGGCATGTATCCTATCTGTATATTATGTTGTATATAAATAGTCTGCCCTGTAGTGTCTCTATGTATACGGACACAGACCCATTACTGCAAAACCCGAACCTGCTGACTATACCAAGTTCAACTATATCATGTTAATATATACGGCTAACTTGAAGTGGAATGGAAATTTATACTTCAGTTCACTTCGACTTCACTGTGTAATATTATCATACAAGAGCTACAATCCAAACAGACTTTTAGAGTATCTATATGTATAGGACCTAAGGTGACCACACAAATAATACTCGGGATTTACTACTCTTTTTATTTTGATCATGAACTAATGCCCAAATAATATGACTTCGCTACTACACTAATTAGAATACGTCTTAACACATCGATGAATAAATCGTTTTGGATTGATACAGTAAACCAGTTCAATCTTGGGCGATTATTTGCTTATTTCGCAAAAACAGAACAATCGGAACTCCTGCGCATGTGCATTATTATAATCAGACTAATTAATACTTGAAATAATTATAGCTGACGAAGATTATTCCACAAATAATCATGACAATAACAGTTCTGCTTCTGAGTGACTAAAGCCTGCTTTCGCATTTCCTAGCGGAAACAAGGAGAAAGTTTAGTGATCCAGTACGAAGAACATGGATGCCCATAAATGGAGCTGAAACCATGGGGCATCGCACTACTTCCGGACTATGGGCCATCTCAAAAATTATTATTGACCGTAACTCCTTATTACGATAGTATTCAAAGTAAATTCGATTATAGTCAGGTTCGATTATAATCGCCGAAATAAGTCGATTGGGATTGAACTTCCTTAAGTACTATAAACAACTACCGCTCAAGCTGCCTGGGCTTACTTGCAGTGGCTTCCTCAACAGCTATACTGTTCCAAGAAGCAACTCATTCGTCCTGCAGACCAGGCAGACATTACAAAAGGAAAACAGAGACGATAAGGGTAATTTCGTACTACGGAAGATTAAATAGCAAAGGCACAACTTATCCAAATTAACAAATTTGAAGATACAATAACTATTTCTGTTGAATATCCTTTTATATAAAGTTGTAAAGGATTTGTTTGAATACTTGAAATCTTGAATAGTTGAATTCTTGAATGCTTAGTGTAAGTAGTGCGGAACTTCTTATTCTAAATTCTTGTTACCTAGGCATGCGCGGAAGTTTAACATATTTCAACAGATTCAACACCTACTAGCATAGCACATGTGCTAGGCTTCAGCTAGTAATAGAATATTATTCAAAATATGTCTTTGTCAAAAGTCATAGCATCTTCAACAAAAGGACCTTCTGGAAAATCTGATCACCGTAGTCACAAGATATAACATCAGTATAAGATCTCTAAACTGGATCCCTAAACTAACCATATTGAGCTTCAAGTATTGACTGTGGAGTGTGTGGAGTGTGGGTATGGACTGGGAATCTGGGAAAGGACGTAATATTACATGTAAATAGTTGACAGTGGAGTAACAATGCATTAGGCGCATGCGGTTTTTGCCCCTTCAGTTCTGCTCCTTGTCCCAAGTTCTAATCGTCTCAATCTCTCAAACAGAAATTACCATTAGCTCACCCTTTGATTCTAAATGTAATTTTCCTATGCAGTTTCGGTGTTTTCCGTTTTGTTTTCTAGCAACAAGCGGTGAAAACTCCCGCATTCGGACGCTATACTCAACTACTGCTATTCTCCTTCCAACTTTTAATTCCTGTTTATTCCATTTCTTAGCTTTCACCTTGCACACTGGCATACTTGCATGTAATAAATTAATTAAGTTTTTACTTTACAAACACAGTTGACGTCTTGGAAATGCAATCTATGTCATGCACATAGATTGCATTTCCAAATTCCATGCGATTCATGCTAAATGTTCTATTTCGAAGCAAATGAAATGCTAGCTTTGAATGAAAGGCATTCCATATTGACAGATCATTTTATATGCAGCAGTGAAATGAAGGGAAGTTAGCACATTAAAATTTATGTGGCTTGAAATTGAAAGTCTAGTAAAAGCGGAATGCAAGTCTAGAAGCATTTGGTTATGTGGTTCTTTGGTTCTCTTGAGAACATCAATAATAATTCACCTCTCCGCTCTCTGTCCATTCTGCGCCTTATTATAATAGCAAATTTACATAAGTACACGTTTACCTACTTCAAGTATCACCAAATGCTAAAGGGAAAGCAGACAGAGATATCGACAATTCCAATTTGCAATGTGCAACTGGTCTGACTCTGAACTCTCTACTCTAGCAACTTCACACACTTATTCCCAAACGGTGAGCTCAGTACATGTGAATGAGTTGAAGGGTTAAATAAACAATTACATTAAATGCCTTATACATATAATTGCCAATCAGGCTTTATGACATCTCATTAAACGCATGTACCTTCACGAATTTCGCATAATATTAGCCTTCATTGCAGAAAAGTAATTAACAAACTATACTTATCAACACCACTTCGCATACACATTTAGCGATCATTAATATTACTTATAGTCTTTGCACAATTATTTGCTAGTTTCGCCTGCATTTTTCCATTAGAATAATTTAAGTCCATTTTGCTGATTGAATAAAATTATGCAACTATTGAATGTTGCATTGAAATTTTAACTGACTTACCACAAACCACACAATCAATTGAAAGCTAAAATAGATCTTTCCAACTCCACTTAAAAGTCATTTTTTTCCTTTTCAAGGCTTTTGGTTAAACTCCCATTCAGCTAACCTTTTAGCTGGTTACCCACGCAGTAATTAAGTCTGTAATAGCATATTCCAATTAACTTTATTGTGCACTTGAGTACCAATTGACCATAGGATCGAATTTGTATGCATAAAATGTTTTATAGCTATATATTACAGATATATGTTATATATTGATTTTACAGACTTAGTGTATCAGACAGAAAGCAATTGTACCGTAATATTATACTCGGATAGTTTTTATGAAGCCTGGTATTCATATAAATCACAAACCTGCAATTTTAACCCGACATACAGTGCCAATATGTATTTTAACAGCAAGCAATTTTTAATATTAAGTGAATAATTATAGCTGTTACAATTTCGTGTGGTATCGTCAATCATGGATAAAATAGTGTCCATGACTTGCAGTATATCTATATGAATCTGTGTACTTAAGGGGATGATATAGTAGCCTGGAAGCATTAAGTAGCTATACTACGCATGAAATAAAATAAATATACCAATTATGGTATATTATATTGGTATGGAATACATTTATTAGTACTTGGGCTTCAGTAAGTTAAATGAGAAAGTTAAATGACAACATGAAAAAGTGGGAAGATCATTTTTGAGTTCAGATGACAGATTTTAAACATTCTTTAGCAAGTTGGAGTTTGCAAGCAAGGAAACAATTACAATTTTGCAGTTTGACAAAACTCGGAATGACAGGACCGTTTTGACATGTGTCATTGTCATTATTTTGTGCGATTCTCTTTCTCTTGACGGTGAAGAATCTTATTTGTGGTATTTAGCATGGCAGTTTTAAATAAACAGTCTTGAACTTAACTTATACGAAACTTGAAAGGAATTCCATAATAAAGTGCCTACAAAGTATATATTGTGAGTTTACAGGTTATTTCTACGTCTCGTTCTAGTATTGTAGATTATATGGAGAGTAATTTTGCTTGCTCTCATGATTAGTTTGGATGATTCATTTGCCTTACTTTAAAAGACTAAAATATATCGTTTGTCTCTTCTTATCTTGTCCTTTATCGTTTATATTCTACAAAATTGCTTATCTTAATGCTAAATAGTGGGTGGCGACAGAATCCGTGACATACAAAACAGTTTCGTTGTTCAATGAGTCATTTCGAGGTTGCAGATTTTATCTCTCTTTGTCTCATTTCATTTCTGTTCTACTTCCAGCCTGAAAAAAGTCAAGTCATAAAGTTTTAAGACGCGTTAATGTGTTCAGTGAAATGCTTACGTTTTTTGGTTGACGTATCCGGTATCTGTTTGTGTGGTTTAAACTTGATATCCTTGCTAAAGTACACTTTCTTGTGGACTCATGTATTTATTTATTCATGGTATATGGTTAGGAATATTATCCTCAAGTCTTCAAAAGCATGGGAAACAAATGGAAGACATAAATAGAAACAAAAACGGCCATTATTATCTACACACTAAGCGCATATTATATTACAGTTGACACTTTATTAAACTTAAATAGACGTGCTGAAAATATGTAAATTCCAGTGGCTTCCAAATAGATCAAATTGCTTTTGTTATCCAAAGTGTATTTACTGAAATCATTAAAGATTAATCATTATTCTATTTTTAATAAAGTTTGAAAATAATCTTTTACCCTCAGAGTCCTCACATTTGTCATGATGTATTGATAAAAATATTTGATAATACACGGCTGCAGTTTTGACTTGGATTTTTTATATTTCTTGGCAGAAATAGACGTGAATTATAAGCATATACCTACCCATGCAGTAAGTTTTATCATTTGGAACAGCAGTAAGGCTGAATTAAGACTTAAAAGCAACAAACAGGAAAACGTCATAATAGTTTTCTCTGTCTGCAACATCAGTACTCCACCCAAGAGGATTCCCATGCAATAATTGAGTTCCATGCTCGGTATGAAGATGTTTAAGATGAAGATGTGATTTTTGCACTTTTTATTGTTGTCAAAATAATGCTATGTCATAAAATAAAAATGGTCCTACATATTACCGGTTTATGACATTGTATCATTGTTATACTACATAAATTGCAGTGCAACCAATAACATGCAAAGTAATAATAGGCGTTTGAATGGGGATCTTAAAATATATTGACCGTGACTATAAGCAAATATCTTGTAGTATTAACTGTTCTCATTTAAGATTCTTTATCTTCTGTAGTTGTACAGAGCCAATTGTTTTGTGTCATAGTTAAAGGCATCGGCTTAGCATTAGCATACATTGCTTTATATACAAAATTTGTCGTTGATTCAGCTGTCCAAGTTAATGGATCACAGACTTTTAACGTTGCATAGAGAAATACGTGAGAAAAATTGTCTTCTAACATTACTGACGGTACTTTCATATAATCGTCAATGAAAAATCAAGTTTTATATTACTTCGTTAATTATCAATTTATTTAATTCATTATATATCTACTAGCAGAATTCTGGATACTTATCTATTTCTCTGAACAATTTATCTTTATTATAGAAATGATGCAAAAGACCATAAAGATTTGTTCCAATAATATTGAAAATTGAAACTCTATTACGGATAACAATATGTGCTTGTTTTTATTGTTCTTTTAAAAATGCACAAATATAGTAATGTTGTACAATTTTGGCCTTCGTCTCGTATAAAAGCTAATTGGTTGACAAATTGACATAACTGGCTATCAAATTGATTAATTTGGTCCTTATCTTCGACCATATCTTGTTTAATGTGTCTTAATCCTTTGCTATTATTGCAGATTGTAATTATATGTATGTATTTATCAAACGCTTTATTACCTTGTAGTTTTAATGCATAAATTAAATTCATTTTACATAGGTAGTCAAGCGGTATAATGTCATTCCATTTCTATAAAATGTTGCACATCATCAGAATTTCACAATTTGACGTTCGATTATCGTTTTCAATTGATGATTACTATTCATGTACGTTAATAAATCACCTATAACATTGCCAATATTGATTAGCTTGTTAAAACTGTTGAAACATATTCATTGCAATGCCGCATCCTCGTTTTTGGCTGTATGAATAAAAATTTGTGTTTTTTCAGAGAGAACTAAAGTTAAATTTTGTATTCCCTTGCATTTTCATCATTATTTCCAGCTCTTCTTTGATTGCTATTAATTTAATTACAGTTTTATTAGCGAATAGAATTTCGCAAGTGATATTATGCTGCTTTGCCATGGGAGTCAAACTATAAATCGTCAGCCTCTAAGCCACAGTTTTTGAGTTTAGTAGTGAAAAGTGTGAATAGAAATAAACAGATATGTTTCCAAAATGACAATACTCTGCTGGTGTCCAAATTGGCAAACAATAGGGAACTACTGCACTTTGTGCACATTTCGAATATTGAATGCTATTCGCAAATGAATTTACATGTATGTTAATTTAATACTTAGAAAAATAATATATTTTTTGCATGCATTTAATAATATGATATTATGCCATTTAGATATTGTTTTAGTACTAGGGCTACTTGGAAAATATAATGTACTATGGTCTTATGAGCCATTAAAATGTTTAGCCTTGCGTTGTATTATATTGTATGAGAAATGCATAGGCAGAGCCACATTTAAATGAAGTGTTTTTGCAAGAGAATAAGATTGTGACCTGGTACACACAGCATGGAACACAGTGAGATTTTAGCTTTTGTTCTGGTTGATATAATCCCAGATAGAAAGAGAGAGAGCTCTTAAAAAACTCCTCAGTGGGCTGTTTTACGAGCGCTGAAATAAAATAGTAAATTAAGTATGACTACAGATGATGACACGTTGGTAGACAAGAAAGCAAACAACTTATTTCTATTACAGTTAACGTGGAGTGCCTTAGATTTAGTCAGTTGCATTTACATCCTGCCTTGTCTTTTATTTTCTTGGCAAGTCTCAGTAAATCTTTAGCGCTCATCCTTCTATGTACTTCGATCATATTCATCTCATACATATGCATTTAGTACTATTGTTGGTCGAGTGCAATATTATACGCTAGCTGGGTTTTATTACTTTAGGTTTAGACCAATTACCAGCATACTACAATGTATTTTATGATACGGCTTTATGACGTAGACAAATGCCGAATACAAGGAAGAACATGTCCCGTCTCTCATACACACGGAGAGATTAAAAATTGTTTGCACAGACAATTTGTGATAATAGATTTATCTGTTATTCACTCAAAAAGAGTATTGAATAACAGCAAGATATTATTTTACATAAACAACATCCAAGGCAATTACCTTACATTACATAACAAATATTATGAGTCACAGATCTCATGACTATCCTCCTGAGACTAAATGAGATCAAATGAGCCGCAGTTTATAGAAATCCTCCACATTTTGGAGACACTTATCGAAAGTAGGTTACTTAATGTCTATCATATCCGTAGGTATGTCTCGAGTCCAGGAATTTACGGAATGCATTACCGTCATGCTCCTTTGCAATCTGTTCCTGATTTCCCCTGGGATGATCACAACCTGCTAAAAATTACATAATCCCTGTGCAGTTTGCATGAGATGGACATTTTTGAGGAGGTGTGGTGTTCTAGTTTCTGTTTGTGTCATGTTTGGACAATATTACTGCCAGTCAAAGTCATGTCCTTCGGACTAAATTGGATTTTGTTCCTACGATACATGAAGCGGAGGAAAAGGATTCGAGAGAATTAGAGAGAGATGTGAGAATAAGTGCAAATATCAAGGACCTTTTTCTAATCAAAGTTGAGCCGTCTAACTAAATTGAAAATAAAATGTTTCCGTTCACACATCTGTTGGGATGAACTGCGTGCATATACTGTTGATGCAATATATATTGATGAAATAATGAAATAAGCATCTCTTCACACCACTAGAATCAAACTCTACCATAACATATTTCACGGATACCACAGTAAAATGATGATTTTAAGTTAATGGTAGCTTCCGAAAGTCGTAAACAGAGCCAAATGCATGGTGTCCCATAACGATATCATTACCCGTCATCAGAAATGAACGTTTCGACCTACTACATTGCCTTTGAAAATTAACACAATAGCTAAACAGTTTTCACTATTTTTTAGAGTCGCGCTATTTGGGACCAATGATTGACTTACATAAATATTATATCATAATATGGTTGTTGCGAGACCCAAGATGCACCACCCGTTTAGTTTTTTTTATTCTGTGCGAGTACAACTGTATAATCAAATTGCGATTGGCGTAACGAGCTTTCTATTCCAGTATATCTCATTGAAAGTTAAATTGGACAATAGATAATTGTTTGCACATATCAGTACGCGTTTGTGTTACAGTTACAACAAAATCCTCGTTTACATATTTGCATTGTTACATTATTGCATATATTTGTCCAACAATTTGTATGTATTCCATTATTATCTCTGGGAAACTAGTTCAATGCCAATGGTGCTTCCACTGCCAAATTGTCTACAATTCTAGAATTCACACTTTCGTGAGCCAATTACTGCACTGTATTTGAGTATTCTCACAATTTTGGGGAAGCTGCTATATAAATTTCTAACCAATTTTGTGTCTTATATTATTTGCAGTTTGAAATTTGAAAGCATATCACTGCTGAACAATATTATGTCTATGCTAACCTTTTAGTAGTATTGTGAGATAGCTATCTATAAAGGATTGCAATTAAAACTGTAGTAGGGCCAGGGGCGGATATGGAATGACAATAAGTTTGGTTGACTTGCCATTGTCTTGAAATGAATACGATGGGTGTTTACTCTGTGTGGTCACAAGAGACCTTGGACTAAGATAGTAGATGCATGAAATTTGTAGCAGAATGGAAGGCGTATAGATGTAAATACTTAATTGTTATGAACTGAATGTTCCAAAGAGTTTCCCTATGCTAAGTTTAATTATGTATCTACAAGTTGTAGATACTTTTGTGGGAGTAGATTAGGTGAGATGATCTTGAGTTTTGAGACTCATAATGAATTCTTTATTGATTTATTTTTATTTCTCAGAACGTTGTTATTGTTTTTGTTTGTTCTTGTTTATTTGATAATTGGTGATGATGATAGATGTTTACTTTGTTTACATATAAATTCATGGTGACAACAGATGCACATGATTTGATAACAGTTAGAAAATGATTGTTACGGTAGAGTATTTATGTAAACATAAATATGATGCATATAGAATTATACGACTATTTGTGTTGTAATATTATTGGATTGATTTGAGAAGGCGGCTATTGATTAATGTTTCGTTTTTCGGCCGTCCTTAGCGATCTTAGTTTACTTGTTTATCTATTTATTAAGCTGTTTGAAATGTTTTCTATTGCTTATCCCAATGTGGATTTTGAAGATGATGGAGCGAGCGAGTGTTTTTGGGTGGTGAGTGCGTCTGCTGCTCGAATTTCGTCTCATTTTCTGCTTTTCTCTTTGTCTCCTAACTGCAACTCTCATTTGCAAAATCGAGGTATATAGTATATAATACACAATTACGAGAATAATAACAATAGTAGTACTTATGGACTTAGCTAGAGGCTAATTAACAACAATATAACTGAATGACTGGCTGAGGATTGTGTGTAGAGAATTGATTACATGTTGATATTTGTAATGAAGTACGACGGTACGCTTATATGTATATTATTATCATCATTATTATTATTATTATTATTCAGTGAAGGTAGTAAGGTGATGATGAATCATTGAGTGTGTGTAATATATATTATACGTAAGCAAGATGAAGATGTCAATTAGATAGTAGTGGTAGTAGTTGGTTTACACTTTATTCTTCGGCTGCTTCCTCGTCGTCAGCAGACGCCGTAAGCATTTGAATGAGTTTACTTGTATCAATCTTTCCTGCTCCATCGATAACCATTTGCTCATATGCATCATCTACTTCATCACTTGAGAACTTTTCTCCCCATGTCATCAAAGCATGACGAAGTCTGCAGCAAAAATTAAAATTTTAATATCCAATATATTTAATATAATTTGACCAACTTTCTCCGAATTCAATTTCTGATCATACTTTTCAGAGTCGATTTTGCCACCCTCATCGAAAGATTTGAAGGCATTGACAACGACTTCATCATCATCTGCACTGCCTGACATGCGGTTGGCGAAAAGAGTCAACAACTGGGTGAAGTTAAGTGGACCAGTACATTCTCCTAACAGTTCGTCCAACTCTTTGTCGCTCACCATGCGGCCGAGGGCATCGTAAGTTGCTCTCAAGTCGTTCTTGCCGATCACTCCGTCCTTATCGGCATCCATCATGGAGAAAGCCTGGAACAAACATCCTCATTAGAATCTTTTACTGGAATCATATACATCATCATATTAATTAGAAAATCTACCTCTTTGAACTCGGCAACTTGTCTTTGTGAGAACATAGAGAAAACATTGCTTCCAGTTCGCTTTGCTTTCTTGGACTCCCTGGTGCTGGCTCTTTTTGGCTCGGCTGCTGGTGCGGGGGCGGCTTCTGCTGCTGGTGCTGCCTCGGCAGGGGCATCCTCCTCCTTCTTCTTCTTGGTCTTCTTTACTTTCTTATCATCAGCCTGTGACAACAGAGTTTTAATTAGTTACAAATTTTATTTTCCTCTATTTACAGTTAATAATTACCATTTCCGGTTGTTTTTAAATCTATCGACTCCTTTACTAATTGAATCAACTCAAAATAATAAACAACTGTCAAAAGTCAATACCTATCCAAATGGATTTTATTGACTTTTGACAATATGCTATTGAGTTTTCGTGTTCCCACAGAAGTCTGGGCGTTGGCTTCAGTCAAATAATTCTATAGCTATATTTTCTTCATAATGGATTTAGCCCAAAAACTATTCATTCGAGTTTAGGAATATATACATTTTTGTAGAAGGATATAGATTCGGAAAATAGTTGGGATTTCCTACTAGGTAAGTGTGGAATGGGGTTCGGCATTTGAGATCACTGTATTGGGTTGATTGGGGAAGTAGGCATACAAAGTCCTTGTAATGGAATGCGATGTGTAGAAATGTTCAATGTCCCATCCCAAAATAATTACAGATCCCTAGGCAAGCAAGTCGAGAGCAACCTCGAGTCAAGATCCTGGTCTAAAAATAATGATCCAGTCACTGAGCCCGTACTATGTATCTGTTCCGTGACTCTTAATCCAAGCTGTAAACAAAAAAGAGCAAATGACTCTCATCATTTTCTCTTTCCTCTTTCAGCTTGGCACGGGATTCTCATATTGGCTTGCCAAAATATCAATACGATCGCAAAGAAATTTTGTTTGCTTTTCTAAAGTATGACCGATTGGCTCGAGGGTCAGAAATCAACTGAAATCAACTTTATGCACGTTGGCATATTGTTTTGATTTGGGGCCATGCTCAGATCAATGACAGAACTTTACAAAGTATGAGTTGCCGGTATACTTTAAAAAGTTGGCTCGATTGGGAAATCCGGTTACAGGTGACAACAGCACATGGATATGGGGAACATCCTTTGAGGACTTAGTCCCCTATGAAAGTAAAAATGGTAATTGAGACCAAAATGAGTTAAAATATTTGGCGGGATGATGAGAACATACGCCAAAATTAGTAGAAAGTGAATTTTCCCCAAGTGGAGACTTGTGTTTTAGAAAATTGTCAAGTTATCTAATGATTGAGTAACTAATCAGTGGTTTTCCTTTTAGGAGATGGACACGTTTTTTAATTAGTTGACTTGAGGCACATGTCAGCCACTAAGAAGCGGTTTTTCCCCGTGTCTCCTATGAAAACACTGTTTATTTGTGAAGTGTGGTTTGGCGGCTTGTTTTATGGTTTTTCTAATGGCTTCCTACAATTATTGCTACTTTTCTCACTAAAATTTTGGAATTTTCACTGAATTCTCTAAAATCGTGGTCACTTTGTTTGAAAATGCTGTTGTTTTTTGTTTGAAAGAAGATAACTCGTTGAAAATGTGGGATAATTGTTTGAAGAACTTAGAAAAATCACAATTGTCTTGTCTTACCATTGTGGAAGAAGGATTCCTCGAGGAAATGAACTACTGCACCAAAAAGCAAAGCGATCTGAGAGTGAGTGGAAGAAGCAACCGAGACTGAAGACATGAAGACTCTTTTACTCGCAGATTATTTTCAGAGTTTTCCGAACAAACCCGACCCAAATTACCCGTGCCAAAAACTCCCCGGAATCTTTTTTTAGAAACATTTCCTAATATGAGCATCCAGGCACACCGTCAAACAATCTTGCACAAAGTCTGCTATACTTATTCAACTACATGTTCATTTGGTATGTTCATAGATCTTCTAAGACGAAACACAGGACCCCAACCCAACTAACCCGCTACCTTCCTGCTCAACCTTTTTGTTTCAAATCTTTCCATCATTACATTAGTATGTATTCCCACATATGTCCTATATACAAAGTCATAGAGCTGTGATATATCTCTGAACACATCTCCATCCATCCCAGACCCATTTTACGAACCCATTCCCACTTTTACAGTTTCTCGTTTACACATATACACAAATAAATGCAGTCTAACCTTACTCTCACTTCAATGCTTGTTTTACTCCCTTGGCTCGAATACAAAAACATGTGTACAGGCAAAATCTCTTGATTCAACGCTTTCCCTATGGCAAATCTTAACTTAAATTCTACTAAACTTCCACACTATCACAATGTATTACAAAGACTATTACTTCTATGCGTTGCCACTTACCTTTTCTATCTCCGTTAAATTATTTCCTTTCCTCCACCAACCTTCTATGTAAAGATGCAACAGATCCTATTATTTTTTGCAAGCTACCTTACTAACAATATTCCATTACTGAACTCTTTACTGGCTATAAAGAGCTTCCTATATGGATAATAGTATCTTGTAGTATTTGCATTCATGAGAACACTGTACTCAATTTTTACATGAATAAGTATACCCACTAATTCCCGGTACTCCACATACATGGTCGTTATTCAGTATAGGTATCTAGTAGTAGTGTCCCGGTTTTTTAGCCAATCCGACCTCACATCTCCCGTAAGCTACAAATTATAAGGTAGACAAAGTTGACTAGACTTTTCAGCATATGGAATTGACAAAATGCCTACATATATTTCTAAAAAGTAGATTGTTCTTCCATGTATTAATCGCAACGTAAGTTGTTATAAGCTCTCTTCACACTTGCATACACCACACACAGACAAGACATAGAACAGAACATTGTTGGCTTAGTCTCATCTAGCTATTTGCAAGATGGAAATCTTCAGCCTATGTAAATAGACACCAACTACTGTGTAGTTTGCATCTGAATAATAGCACAGTAAGTAGCGATTACTAATAGATTCCTTCTATATTCTTCCGAGGAACTTGCACCAATGTCGAAGAAACATTCGGAAGCAAAAACTAACAGGAATACTATCTTGAGCAATAGAATCAATTTCTTTTCTGGTGTCAGAATCCAGTGCATTATAAGTAAACGTTCCCTGCACTCTTCCTCACATACCATTCCCAATATGTCAAGCTTTGTAAGCTGCTATTGCCATGCCAGGTCGATTTCCTTCCTTTTCCAGCCGAACTAACGATAAGCAAAACAACTCATTAAGATCTGCATATTTCTCTCACACCACAAATGCATGCTTTGCTACCTAAACTCCTAGCTTTGAGTATTAACACTACATAACTAAAATATAAATCCCATATAAATAGTTACTATTTTTACCGAAAAACAACACCTATATGCAAATATCTCTTGAATTCCTATTTTAGCTTATAAGACGAAAGCCCTATTGGGATATACTGATATATTTGTTCTGCTCCGCCCCAATTAATTGCTAAAAGAATTTCTTGTCTATACCCAATTTCTATATTTAAGCATGCACATTTGTCGAATATTTGATTGATTTTGGGCGAAATGATAGTGTCATCGTTTAACTAAACTAAATACTTTTTGTATTCGTCTGTCCTTATAAGTTGCATGACTTCATCGATATAATATGTTATTACTTTTACAGTTGGCCATTCGGAAGTCCCTCGAAATCTTATCTTTTTAAACGCTAAATCCCTACTTATTGGAGAAACTTTCATTACGCTTTTAAATTCCAGATGAAAGTTGAACAAGACAACATCGTCATTGACAGAGCTACATAATTCATAATCATATAACCTACAAAAGTATCGTTATTCCGTTTACCAAGCTGAATAGCTAATGTAGTTAATCATAAATGCTGGATAATTGGACAGATTTTATTTGTTCAAGTATACATTTTCGGGGGTAGATATGGAAAACTGATACTTTTGTACTTCTGAGATTAGACTCTGGCCCGATAATTTTCAAGGCTAAACACTCAACACTGAAGCACACTTGTCTACACTTCAGAACATCAAAATCTCCGAACCCTGTGAGAATGGTGAATCACTAAATGCATAAAGTATACAGGTTAGATTGTAAAAAGTTCCACGGACTCAGGAACCTGTCCCAATCAGCGCTAAACATTCAAATGTATCATTAGGCATAAATCGTCAGGGAATCAGCTGGATAGGTCTAGCTTTGCTTAGAAAAGCTAATAATAATTTTCGAAACTTTCGGTGGAATATAATTTCTAAAGCCATATACAAAAAATAAGTATGTACATCCAAAGCTAATAAAATATTTCCGATTATACAATTTAGGTCAGTTGTTGAAGTCTCAACCTTAAAACTTTGTTCAGACTCTTATGTCAACGTACATCCTTAGTATTACCTACTAAATAAGTATTTCCTTTTCTCAAGTTAGACATCAATAAAAAAGAGTTACTACAATTGTGACAACTAATAACTCGTAATTGAGACTAGGAACGGTGCCAGTGTCGTAAATTTCCAAATTAGTTTAAAGCGGCACTGAAATGGCTTTCTGTAAATTTACAAAATCGTTAAGGAGTTTCAGTTTAGAGCCAAGAGTGCTTTCGGCGACCAATTTCGCACTTGCCCTCACTCAGCAACTCGAATGGCAACTTATGAGAAACAATAAAAGATTTATGAGTGGCATAACACCCTTTTCGCGAACTACGCTCGGATCCATTTCCGCTGAGCGCTCTAAATACGCAGGCGGAAAGGACAGCCCTAGAAATCACAATTTTTTGTCTCTCAATGTCAAAGAATTCTGCCATCCATTGTTGCCTTCTAGAAACATTCAGACAAGATTTAATGGATTATTGCTAATAAACAAAGTGAGACCTGAGACTTTTGATTCAAGAATGTTCTCCTCTCAGAGTGTTCCTGACAAAAAAGAAAAAAAAGACGCCGGGAAGACAATGTCAGGGGAGGAAATCCCAAAAGAAAATTCAACCAGCGTCGGAAAGGACAAGAAAAGCGAAACTGCAAATAATTCCCCGAGCAAAAAAGGGATGCTAAAACAAGCCGTAAAGGACTACGGATCGACGGTGATCGTCTTTCATGTTGCCATGTCTTTGTGCTCACTGGGATTCTTCTATCTCCTTGTGTCAAGGTAATTCTTACAGTTTTAATTAACCCTATATACTCCAACGTCCAAGACGCTCTTCACATGTTTAACTTCATTTGGCTCTTTCTAATGATGAAATGGCCTATTTCTATGTAAGTGATTATCTGCTGTAGTGATAACCATAGTACTACTGTCTGTATTAAAATGAGTGCAAGCATAACTGCATGTTTGCAAAGTGCATATGTGTGGTTTGAAATGCACATCTGCTACTTTTTTATGCAGAAACACTGTAATAGTTATTTGCAACAGTTGTTTACATTTCTCAGACAGTTTTTTGTCTTTCAAAACAATTGTGTAGGTACCTATTATACTTTTCGTTATCGCTGTTACACTAAACAGGTGTAAAAGCTATATATAGGCGTTGGCGTTAGCTGTAGCTATTGACTTAGATATGCCAAGAAAATCTCGACCCCAAAAGAAAAGACATTTAAATTATTAGATTCTACAAGTTAGTGCAATACAAGTTCTTTTATCTGGATTAGAATTGTATTTGCCTTGAACACCGAGATTGAGACGGTGGGGGTGGATCCCTGTATGTTTACGAAAGTGGCGATTTAATATGCAGAATGCAAACGAGTTAGTCATGGAAAGGTCTGAAAATAGATTAGCATAATCTAAATGATTTTGTATAAATGTGTAATTCTGTAAGTGAGAACACATTTAGGGAATGCTATCTATCACCGCATACACTTGTAATAAAAGTAGTCTAGTGTTTATGAATGAATAAACGTAAGACGTATGTTGTAGAACTATGCACGGTATTCATATACAGAATGCTTATTTTTAAATATATGCACAAGGTCCTAGACATGCCAGGTACCATGCCAAGCAATATCCCATCTAGACTGTGAAATGTTTTCTTGCTACGTCTTTCAATGAATTCTTGGAGTTATCTCCACTGCATTTTAAACTAAATCACAGAAAAAAACTGTAAATGTAAGTGTAGTGTAGGTAACACTTGTAATCAGCATCTCCAACTCTTCAGTATTCATAACTGAACTGCATTAACATCCGACTCCAATTTACAGTCGAGTCTTTCTTTAAAAGTTTCCCCATTGCGTCTATGACATTTTTAGGTATTGGCTTCGTACTTATGACAGTTGTATTTGGTGTGATAGCTAGCAATGTATGAAATTAGCAAGACAGATGCCAGATTAATGCTCTCTAGATGAAATGAAAATATCGCGGTGAGATTAGACATGATAAATGCACAAGAGCAACTGATCTGATTCATACTTAGTGTATGTCTAATCATTTTTTGAAATCTCACTTAGAAGTTCCCCAAGAAGTAAGTTTAATACTTACATCCAAGTCTAACTAGTCCATTTATTACATTTTGCTTCATGGAGCAAAGCATTTAATTATATTTGGAGAACTCTCATCTGTGGGTTCAAATTGTAAATTTCTAAGGAAAACTAACGCCAACTTTATATTGACAGCTATGAATGAAACCATAATGGCACTTAACAGTCAATTTAAACAATATTTTAAGCACAACCTGGGATAAACCTATATAAACTTAAATTCTTCATAGAAGCTAACTTTGCACTGTCAAATTCTAATTTTCTCCAGCAGAATTTTTAGAAGTACAGTATACGCATGGATACAAGCTAGTGCCTACTGTAATAATTGTCTAACTATGTATAGTAGTACTCCTTTATTAAATGGGATATTCAGCTAATTAAAATTGAAAAAGATATTCGACTAATTACATGAAATAGGATATTCAACTTAAATATTCTTATCAATCTAAGGTTATTGTTCAGAATTTCAAAAAAAATTGAAAATTAGAATAGTAATGAAGAATATAAATATTTCGATTTCAGTGAAATAAGTAATCACTATTGACATTTTTGTTAGGCACACTATCACACTATGCATCTATATCTTTACTTATTTGCCAAATAACTTTGAATAGAATATTTTACAATTTTTCAAATGTACTCTCATTCTCTATAGCCAATTTGCAATTTTAAGATTGATAAAATTGATTGTGTTAGGACGATGCTTGATTATGATTGATTGACTATGCTCTTATGTTCCATTGCAGTGGTCTGATTTTATTTATTTGTTTGGCAGTGGACTTGATATGGTTGGGCTGTTGAAAAGTCTCGGCGTGGGAGAGAGCATTTTACAGAGCAGAATCACCCAAGGAGCCAGTACGTTTGTCATTGCTTACGCAGTTCACAAGGTATTTGCACCCGTTCGGATTACTATCACGTTAACAGCGACTCCTCTTATTGTACGGAAACTCCGGGCTGTAGGCATTCTCAAGAAGCCCATTCAGAAATAGATATTCTCATCTCGACGAGGAACAACCTAACATCAGCCTATAGCAGACGGATACATCGTGCTTACAATACAAATCGTCTATATAGTAATAGTTAACTGGGTAGGCATGCATTCATATTTACATTACAACAGATCCTGGCTACTCCCTGACTTTGCTCATCTTCCTTACAAATCCTTCTACACAAGTCTATTAACCGAATGAGACTATTCTGCTACCTATATACATACAAATAAGTAATCTAATATCTTACCCCTTGTCATACTGGAACTGAAAATCCCAAATCAGATGTAAAAATCACTTATATATACAGTGTGTTGTAATATTTATATACAAAATCTGATTAAAACCTTCCGTTGTTGCTTATTCTAAGCATCTATAAGATAAGTATAGAATGTACAAATAAGAAGCGATTTCCAATTGTAAGCGACACTGTGTATATAGATGAGAATATATTAGATAATGACTACATTTTTGAAAGAACTATTATGTTGGTAAGCCATTTCTTTCTTTTCCTTTTCCCCGGTTCCACCACCATCCTACTAATGATCCCAATGAGAGACGGAACTTTTTATGGATTTCACGACTCAAGAACCAAAACTGTAATACATTGGGGGAAAAGTTACTATAATATATTTATCCACAAATAGCTCCTTTCATGACGGAATAATATAAATGAATTATGTAAATATTTCCGTAATATGCATTCCATTTGTATTATTGGTAAAAAGACTGCGTTTGTAAATGATATAATAATATACATTGTATACCATACAGTACATATTAAATGCATGTACCTGTGGAGTATTGATAACATTGTCATTGTAATTATTCTGCTAAAATTATATTTACTGAGAATACTCTGAGTAATTACCAATCAGCTATTCACCTCCTGGCTTTTTTGATTTGTCTCGACTGTTAGCAATTTTGTGTTAAAATAGTTAACTGCTATATATTACTATTTAATATATAAGTGATGAATTGAGATTTTTGAGATAATAAAAATACTTTATTACAACAAATATGCTTTTTTTGTGCTGACGACTGTTTAATGACACATGTCTGAAAATTCTACTGTTCTACAGTCAATAATTATGTATGCGTCTATAATATTTTCATCATGCTGCTGGTTTGTAAATCTTAAATTATGTAGGTAGGTATAGCATCATAATGAGGGTGGATATAAATTAAGCCTTTTTTGAATAATATTTGATTGCGCTGGCTATTCGCATCTCTACAAAATCTGTTGGGACTTAAGGCTTCAACCGCAATTACTAATGTTGGCGTTGTATCATCTACTATAATGTATTCCGATAGGTATCGTAAGTAAAAATGTAAAAAAAGGAACATTGCAATTTGAAGGATTTTGTAATATGTAGAACAAAATGCATAATGTAGGTTATATTCGGTGTTCGTGGTACATCATTGTTGTGTACGTGATACTTTAATTAGAAGGCTGGTAGAAAGAAATATTTTCAATGTACCTAAGTCTAAAGTCTGATTGAGTGAAAACTTTTGTAGCGTGCAATGCTCGTTCTTGGACTATTATAGACAGCCAAAAGTGAAGTCAGTAGTCATTGTCAGTATTATATAAGACAGAAATTGACTGGAGGAGAGACCCGTGTGCTTTGAGATGAACATAGGTAATCGTTTTTAGGCAGCACAAGAATGAGAAAGACTCTATTATAGATTAGCTTTGGAATACTTTTGGCAACTTTGTTTGCCAAATCCGAAGTGCATGTCTCGTTTTTTACAGGAACTGATGCCATGCTACTTTGCCAGACAAAACTAGACGAGAAGATGCATGATTCAACAAGAATGTATGTTGGCCTCCTGATGAACCATGTAGCCTTATTCCGAGGAGTTTATCTCCCATGTATGTTAATACTCTTTCTGTCTGTCTGTCTGTCCGGGAACCCTGTGCACGATAACTTTCGAACGGTTTGTCCTAGACTATTCAATATTTCAGGGAACAATCTTAAGGTAAGTAGAAAGACTGGGTTTGTAGATGAGCATAGTCCGTCACATCCCCTGACTGGGGGAAGGGTGGAAAAATTAAAAATAACTAAAAATCAATGTAACTCATTCTATTCATTGTACACCATCTTGTAATACATTTGTTCGTAAGCAAAAGGGTTACGAACAAATACTATTAAATAGGTTGCAGTCCGTAATATTCAAATTTAATAAACTCCTCTGCTAGTATTATATATCCCGTTTGCAATAGTGTGTTCCCCATTTCAATGACGACTCTAACAAACACCTATACATAGCAAATGACTTAAGCCCTGTAATGTCTCAGGCAGGTAAGATAGACAACTATTACAGGGTTGCATTTTGTCCGGACGAAATTAGTTTTGCCCTGGATATAAACCAATTTTGTCCAATTTAGTCCATGGACAAAATTAATTTCTTCCAGGACAAAAATGGACAAAATTAATTTCATCCAGGATAAAACTACTTTTGACTTTCATCCACCGCAACCCTGAACTATTATAATTTCATCGTTAGCGTTACAATTAAGTAAAATCATACAACACTGAAGCATATAGATGCAATTTAGTTAAATGCATAGCGAGAAGAGACACTATATAGTTTAAATATATTATAATTATAGTTTATACAGAACAAACATTATTTCACTAAATATCAAAGACACATGGAGGATTTAATTGGGACTTAGGTCGCATTTTCTGGCATTTTAAATATCCCATAAAGTATAGCAACAATTATATGGGATACTTTTTTGTGTTTTGAAATAGCATCTGCGTTGCTTCAATTCAAGACAGTAAATTTTTATCATCTGTGAAGAAAGACGCAAATCAACTGAAGACATTTGTATTTCTTAATTACCCAGCAAACTGCACTTCTTGATTCATATACACTTGCACAGACAGAGACTACTTTCTTCGAATTTATATTACCATCTCAATTTACAGGGCCATTGTATAAACTCTATATGATTACCACAATGCCAGAGTACCTTTTATGTTGAATACTGCCATCATGAACATCCATACGTATTATTTATAGATTGATTCAGAATAGAACTAATAAGTGCATGAGAATTTTCCAAAATAAATCTTCAGAGGTAATAAAATTAAAACAAAGGATGAATGTTTGACTTTTTGAGAAAAATTTCGTCAGGAACCTAAATATGTTGGTGCATTGCCATAACTATTTGCATATTCATATGAATATAAAATACTCTATATTATATGCAGAATCAAAAGATTCTGCAAAGTATAAATAACGATTTGTTATGCATAAGAAATCTGATCTGCATACCGTTTGCCATTTTCATATCCAATTTCAGATGTAAAACTCAAAATTCTCATGATGTATTCGTTCATGTAGTATTTATGCAATTTATGGATGATAGTAATTTAAGGAGGTTCTGTTGTGGATTGAGTTACAGTTCGTGTCATCTACGAAGGAAATTGGCAAATAAAAATGAATAACCAAAGCGCCTCAAAATTTGAATATTGAATAGTGGAATCTTCCCTCGGCTCTCTCCACGCAATCCAACGTGGCACTAAAAGAATTCTCTCACTTCACCGACTTTCTTTTATTCTACTCTACATTCGCCAACCTAATTATTTGCAGAAATACGCAACAATCCACCTGTATTGTTGATTGTTGAGGGTTGCTCACTTACAATATCCCGTGATCATCTGCTAAAAACTTCAGGGTTGTTCTAATCCATTTTATCTCAACATACGACCTGCCTAGACTTTCAAAATTGTGTTTGTGTCCCGACAATTGCGACAATGAAAATTTCAGGCCGTGATATTGCAGACTGTCTACGACTATGAGTTTAATTACTCAAATATTGTATTTAATACTGCTGACTGAATTCAGAAATTCAATAACTAAGTGCCAAGATAAGCATCTGGTTTTGAGTTTTGGGTCAGACTACTTATCTCTGACAACTCATCAATCAGTCAGCTGTTGGAGTCGTCAACATTTAACTTTAAGTCAAGATGAGTGAGGGTAGTAGTCCAACAGATTTTAAAATAACGTCATCAGACAACCATCAAGATGGGGTCTCAATTCCAAGACATTCAAATGAAGGGGTAAAGTTTATTCACAAATTATATTAATTATTATGACATTATTATTATAATTGTTGCTTGTTGGTTAGAAATTCATCAGTAAAACTAACCACCTGGTACTGATAATGTAAATGTAAAAACACATTAGCTTATTTCAATGATAATTACATAATTAGAA
>JABASH010000788.1:0-33462 GCA_019776445.1 Tomocerus maximus | reverse complement strand
CCTTAGATTGTCACCTGTCTTTCAAACTGTGCAGTGACCTGTCGCAGCTTGACAACGATGCCCATCTTATGACAGTCGTCCTGAGTCCTGATATGAACAAGACAGAGATACAAATAAAGAAAACTACATCCAGATCTCTCGCTTAAACATCAATGTGAATGTTATGTCAATTATGATATTAGTAGCGGTAGTGCTATGTGGTACGCGAAAGGAATTACTATTTAGCGATTTGATTTAAAAAGTTGACTTTGGTCAAAAAGATCAGACTTGACTGATAATGAGTCAGTCACAAAGTGTATTGCAAAAAAGGAAATGTATAAAAGTGTTACATTTGTTCAGTGTCTGTAAGTAGATGTAATGCAGAGTACATCTTACTCATGTCAACTGACACTTGATTACTACACGTACATCTCATCTCAGTCAGTTCTGTTGAGTCACACAGAGAAAGAGACATTATCACACTACATTCCACCTTATACAACTATAATATGTAGGAATGGTAAAATCTATTAGTATTTAAATATATTCTAGCCACATTTACATTGCTGCCTCTGGTTTGGTCGTCTTGAGTAAGTTGAAATGCATTTATGTATGACATAAGCACGCGGCGATATAATAAACCTTCTAAGTACATACTAATACAGATACGTACACGCAAATCACAAAGTACCTAATAATAATAGTATCTGTCTGCCTGTCTGTTACATTGCACAGATACAGTATTAGTATATGTATAGGCAGTTCATAGTGTAGATAGTATATAGCTATGTATAACAGAAAGTCGTAGACACAATCATGCAATTATAAGATTCAAATTTACGGACACACTCAAACAAGATAATACTATTTGCATTCATCTCCATAGATCACAGACCGAGACATGAGTCACGTCATGTCATTTGCACTGCACCTCTAGTACATGCCATGCCATTCAATAGCATACATAGAATTGCAATAAAAATATCTGCGCGACATGTCACGACGACCACTTTGACATATATGGCTTTCATCTTGGCAACTCAATTCAACATCACTGTCCTAGAACCAACTTCCAACCCCCGTCTATCCCATGTTAAACTTCGTCACACAACCAACCTGATTATTCTCCTGATTTTATAAACCTGCCCAAAAGTTTTTGATCTCATCCATGCTAATCGTAAGCAGAAAGAATGTAAACATGCAAATATCTATGGAATTAAAAACTACGCTTGGCAATGATTAAACTACCAAATCTCCCAATGTGATCTATGTAATACCTTCTTGTGTGCTTTATGCATGTACCTTACAATCAGAGCAGTAGTGGCAATCGTGATATGTAAATGAGCAAAATACGTAATGTAGTTCAGGTCAAATGTTCTTGCACCAAATTACATGGGTAAAACAACTCTGAATATACAATTTCATGGTCACAATAACTAATTGCATTAACAGAGGCACATACATCATTTTCTGTCGCCAGTCTGACTGGTTAACTGGAAAACTGACAGCTTATTTTTTACAGACTTGGTTTACAGTTTACTCTACATTGCTTAACTATATAACATTGCTTTCTATTTGCCATCTGGACTAGTAGATTTACATTTTATATTGTAGTCACATTTTTATCGGTACCTAATAATAGTATTTGTAGTAAGAGAGAGGAATCTCTATTAAGATGCATTATAGTACCAGACAGGCATATCCATGGTTCGTTAAATTAATCCAAACCCAATTATGTAATGAAATATCCATATTATCAGGTGCAACAAAATGTATTATTAGTTAATGAAGGGGAATTCTCAGAATTGCATTATTGATCTAATAACTCATTATGCTGCGCTTGTTAAATAAATAATCATGGCAATTTTGTCTGCTGTATTATCCGTCTACTGACACAGACATGAAATAAATGGGATAAGTACATCGTATATCTTGTACTTTTTAACTGCTTGTTCTGTTGTTCGTCTATGTAAGTCACTGAACAAAACGAAAAGAAACACGAAAAACATGACACACACACAGCTAATACAAATGGTTAATCGAACGAATAGCTGGCTGTTAAAATCATTTTATTGCGACGAGACGACCACACCCCTCCAGTTAATCAGTCTAATCACAATTGTGAATGAATATCCAGTATGCCTATACGTCTACATTTTATTCTGCCTATTAGCATACATGTTGTTAAGAACCTCTATTATTTATGTTACAGGCTAAAACACAAATCCAATCAAAAACCGTAGTTGCTCCAATTGTACTTGTAACTCTAACTAATATAAGTCTGCAAAATATTTTTTAAACAGAACCTGTAGCTGCCCTGGTAGTTAATTGCACATTTTTGCGATTGTATCGCTATGAACTCTTATTAGAAAATACATTTTCCTTAGTACAAATTCCTAAATCTAAAATGATTCGCCATTCAGCATTGTTTTTTGCTACAGTGAAAAATTGTTACACTGTATTGGTAGATCATAGATGCGAAAATTGCAAATATCGGTGTAGAAAAGAATTATTAAAGTCAATTAGAAAGAATGTAATGCAGTGTGGTTTCATATTTGGTGACGATTTCTCAAAAGGTGCTTGAATTTAAAACCTATGAGTTATGGTATTGACTTTGTAAGACAAAATGCAGTGGGTCGGGTGTGTGTCGAGGCTAACTGCAATTTTTTTCAATCTTTACGGTGAATTGAATGGTGAATCAAATAGGTACGATATAAAATGAAAACAATCAATATAGAGACAAGGATTATTGGCAGACAGACAAAATACTCCTTTTATTAGCTGACACATAGCCATTGAGAATCTGTTCATTGACTTTCGTAGATGTCATAACAGAGCTAATAGTCTGAAAAGTCTAACAAAGCATATCATTAAGATCTCATCAACTAGATCATAACGGGATTTAGAGTAGCAAATTCCAACTAAAAACAACTATGAGCACTAGAGCATAGGGATCTGTGTATCTATATGTAGCAAATGCATTTAGCTAATTGTAGCATGCATTAAATATTATGCAGTGCTGTTGAATGTAAAAGTCGATTCTTGTTAACCACTGGCCGGAGGCTGAGAGGTATACTATTTAATCGTGATGGTGGTATAATGCAATAAATAAAAAGTTTATGACATAGTGGGGCGTGTTATCTGAGAACCACAAATGTCTATCTTGCTGTAATTTACAATTAGAGCCATGATTGTCATTTTCTTTAATTGGTTCATTTAGATTTGGTTGCGAGCGTTCTCAATACTAATTGCTGACATTATGATATTACTCCTAATGAAAAAAGGCAATAAAATTTGTAATAAAGTATTTATTAAGTAAGTAACACTGCTAGATTCAATTAACATTCAAACGAAGGTACAAGACGACATATTGGTAAGTAGGAATGAGCATAATTGCATACAAAGAGGGAGTTTATTAAAGAAGGACCCCACAGGCAGAGTAATCTCGCTCTTCGTAAATATGTGTAGCTGCTTGTATTTGCGAAGTAATTGAAGTGAAAACAAGAATTGCAAAAACAGTTGAGTTAATCCTACACAATATTAAAGAGAGTAGAGCAATGAGCAGAGGAAAGATTGTTAAAGTTCAAAGGCAAAGTAAAGGGCGTTCACGAAGCTTGAGTTCTTTCAACTAGTCAGGACTAAGTTGGAGTTGTTGCAGTTGGCTTGCTTTAACTAGGCTTGGAATTCGTTTGGACTTGCTTGACTCTCGGAAGATAAGATGAGACTGTCCCTGTGAATTAGAAACAATTCAAAGAAATTGGCAAAAGGCAGTTTATTTACTCTGTTTGAAGAGCCAAACTACGTAAACCACTGGCGTACTTGTATAAACTATAAACAAGACGAATCTTAGTTCATCTCGTGTATATCAACACCCGAGATGTAGAGATGAGCAGACAGTAGTCGTCTAGCAGTTTAGTCTGGAATGGATTGTTGTAAACTTTGAAGGATGGGAAGGAAGGCAATCTAAGAAATCAATATCAGAAGACACAACAAACAGTACAGCACTCATCCTCTTTCCTCAATTCCTTCACTTCATTTCAGTTTAGCTGATTCTATTGTGACTTCACTTTACTACATACGATAAATACAATACAGCATCCCACAAAACATAATACTACAAACTACAAACCTAATCTAAACTAATAGAAAACTTTTACAAACTTTTTATATAACAGACATAGTGCATGTGCGATAATAAAATCTCTACACATGTATATATCTTTCTAGGAATGACTTAGATACTGAATTTCTCGAGCCAAGTCAAGTGAGAGTCCGTTATGCAATAGTCTAAAAGGAATTTCAATTCTTCTCAACGTTTGTGGCTGATTTCGTATTGCATACATGGACTAAAGTCAACCAAATACAGATGCTACAGCATGACATAATTTAGCTAGCTCTCTCTGGTTCCTTGCCTCCTGTCTCTGATGTTTTATCATGTGCATTGGACAAAACGGAATCCACAAAAGTTGATCTTAACACAATAACATATCTTTGCAACAGACACATGTAGCGGACAGCCAAGGATTTGCAGAATACAATACTATAAGTAGTGTCTATGCTGTATTTACTTTAGTAAAGTATTATAATAATGTGGGAGATAATCGTACTTAATATTGTGCATGGTATTATAAATGTTCCTTATCTCCTTTCCTTGTGTTTGGCTAGTTGCTAGTAACTGTGGAGTCTCACCAATTAACAACTCAAGCGAATAGTATGTACACACGACGGAGTTTAATGGACTTTAGTAAATTATATTCTTGAGGAGATTAGCGAGAATGTTAGTGTGCGTATGCATACATCACGGGAGGTACCGACGTACGACTAGCATTATTTCACAAACTCCGTTATTTATTTATCTTACACAATTAAGTCAGTGTAACTAAGTAGAAGGATTCGCGTAAGTATACGCATTGTAGGATAGTACCCAAAGAAATTCAATTAAACAAACTAATTCATCAACTACCAAGCTTGCTATTCTACATAAAGTCAACGAAAACTCCTCTTCCTGTAAACCTCATCACTTGTTCCTTTACTTAATTGCTATAATGTTCCACGCCTGTCTAGGCAATTCATTGTTCTGTACAAACATTTATACAGTCATTTATGTACAAATGCACGAATGTGTAATGTTGTTTTGCACCTCAAATTATGAACTAAATATTATGTTTTTATGTACTTTTAGCATACTATAAATATAAATGATACAATGAAATACCAATGATGAAGGAATCAATCACCTGCATACAGTGGTTGAAATAATATTCTTATGAGAAGATTAATTCTGTGTTTGATCGTTTAAAGGCAAATTGCAACCTTAATTTTTAAAATTCGTTTTCCATCATCTCATCACCAATCATTGTTGCCATTGCCCCTATAGCTATTTGCATCACTCAATAGTAGGCGTAGGTACAATTTTTGTACGATGTTTGGAGTAATTCATTCATTCGTTGTATTCTATTAGTATTGTACCTATAATTATGTATAAATTAATTTGATCACAATATCGTCTTCTATTACACAATTTTGCCTTATAATGAGTGTAAATATAATTATTTCAGTATTAATATTAAGAAAAAAAGATCGTATTCATTCCGGTGGTACAAGATCAGCTACGACCTACGAGTTCTCCATTGCACATAAGTATAGAGATGTAAATAATAGAATAAATGCTGGTGTCCGCGAGGATAAGGAGCTGAGTTAGAATTTAAAGTGTCACGACTGGTGTAGACTCTCAATAACAATTAACATAGTAAGTTAGATAATAGTTGGCAACCTTCTGTGGAAATACATTGTTTCCGTTGATACCTGTCTTAATTAATGTTGGACAGAAATGAGTAGATAAAGATTGTTTGCATTTGACTTGATTCCACCACGAATTCTTCGGCGAACTTGTTAACTGTGCTGACAAGAGGAAAGTTGCTTTGCTTGCCTAACTAATTACAAAGTGAGCATTGAGAGATCTCACAGTCAGACTCGGTTTTACTACGGCACTCAGTAGCTGTCCTCCCGACAACTTATTATTTTGTAGCATTCACACTATTAGTCCAACTCATTCTACCAGACACAATTTTCTGAGTTAAGCAATAGGATCCTTAGGAAATGGCACGCAAAGCTCCAGGATTACGCATATATGTCTCCCTATTGTAGAACAATAGAGGATAGTTGCACCTAGTTTAACAACATTAAGTAGTTGTACCAGTCGGTCTACAATGACTTTCAAGCACCCACTAAACAATATTATGCGTAAACTTTAGTCAAACAAAGTTGGGTCGAGCCAATTCAACTCTAGCAAAAAGCCACATCAAGCCACACCTACGGACAGGCAAAACAAAGTTCACTCAAGTAAACCAAAGTCAAAAAGCACTGGAGCATAGATGTTCAATACCTTTCCCAGGCACACTATCAAACTATTGCAAAGGAAACGCGGTTGGCCACGTGTGCTCACTCCTCACCGATATTCCATCCCAACACCGATTTCACAATCTTCTCAACAAAACCACACTACCCGCTACCCACTAATGTCAAAATTGTTTTCTCTATTTAGATCTTCTATCCAATACAAACTTTACTTTATCAATTCAATTGATTTTACAACAATCAAGCAATTTAAGATTTATACCACAGACAGACACAACAACAATAACCCTACTAAATTAGTTAAATAATATACAATGTATCTTTACAATAATACACAAGACAGCTAAGCCACAATTATTGTATTTATTAATACACAGAAATTCATTTAGTGCAGTAAAATCATAAACCGTGATCAATTCCATTCGTAATCAACCAACATATCTTTAAGTATGAGGAATGTTATAGAAAATAGAAGCCGAATTCTGGATTATTTTGTTTAATTAAAAATAGTTGAACAACTATGCCCCGAATCTCCAATTCGATCCTCTTTAATGTGAAACCACTGCAAATGCGGATTTTTTCACGGATATATAAACCTGGGATTAAGCCAGAGTGGATGGAGTTCCCACTTCTAATGTAAATCACTGCCACAAATGGTCCCCAAGAGGTAAGCAACGAGAAGATAGATGCATCACATACTTTATAGGTTGAAAAGGCACTCTTCATTCAGAGTTCCTAAAGTATCTGTGAAAGTTATCACAGGGACAAAGCCAAACAGCATCTCGGATTTCGTGCCAGGCTTCATTGTTAAGAAATACGGAAATTCCAAGTCTTAAGAAAGCCACAAATTACAAAAGCACTTTTTCTTCGGTACCTATTTCTATGATTGTGAGCTGTACGTAGTAGCACCATGTAGTACATATACTGTCTCAAATTGTGAAATAATTATAAGACTTACAAACCCAAATTTCATTCCATGATTACGTTTTGTATTACAGCTGGATAAGGCTTCTATAATGACAATTCTCTTGCCATAGGCTAAAGACTAAAAGTGCAAATCTTCATTTATACAGCAGCTTTATCTGCCGTTGTTTCTTATGAACTACAAAATTGTTTACAATATGAATCCTTATCAAGCTCCACTAATTAGCTAGGGATAGAGACCCAATTTGTAAAAGGAACAATAGTATCTACTTGAAAAGTAGAGAAAATGGGAAATTTGAAGGTTTGGTGTATTGGCCAGATAGTTTTAATTGGTTCAGGTACATTAATTAGCGTATTAAAGTGCTCAGTGGTTCAATTTTATTGGTTATTTATGTTCCTAAAAAGTCAAGTACCTAATCAACAAACTTTGTATAAGAAGCAATCACAAGTAAGTAGATACCAGTTTCATTATTATCGGTTGAACTGTTTTCAACAGATTACTCACTGAGTAACGGTAAACTTTCCAAATTAACTAACTTGTACCCTACTTTATGGCATCTACGAGTACATACCACACAGAAAGGAAATTGTACAGCTATATAGAGAGGAATTCAAACAAATCTTTTAACAAGTCAGGCAAATATCAAAACTATTTCTCTTGCACTAGAAAATAATTCACAATAAACATTGCAAATGCAAATATTGGTTAACCTAACAAATAGAATTCACTTCTATCCAGACCGTCTGCAAATGAACTTTACTGAAAGCTTCTTTCCAGTGTGCTCTAATGTAATCCCAGGGTTGACTATGTATGATCCATAGTTTACTTGTTATTGCCCAGGAATTGAATTTCTGAAAGTCAAAACCACTCCCGCAGAAGTTTATTTTGTGTGTCAAAGCAGTTTACTAAGCTCTAGAAATACAAAAGTCCCTCGAGAGTGTATTAGTCGTTTGAGGTTTATCGAAAATTTTTATCTATACACTCATACGTAAATAAAATTCGAGCATAAAATTGTTCCATACTAAGGCTAGTGGATTTGGATTTGATATTTGATTATTATAAGTCTATAGAATTACACAACATCAAAGGATTGATCTGTGACTGTGGTTTCCTAAACTAATGAATATGCATATATTTATATTCGCCTAATTCACTTACCCGTTTTAACGTATGTTAGTGAGGCTGCAAAAGTTCAAATCAAATCCAGTGATGGTTTGATAAGTTATTCAAAAGCACAAGTCACAGACACAATACAAAACTGTCTATATAAGCCTGAAGTTCTCTTCAATTTCAATGTTTCCGGCACAAAAGTCAAATCGCAACTGAAAATGAAAATGCAGCTTCATGTGTGCAAGAATATAAGTAAATAATGAACATGACTTTATATAGTATAAGTATGAATAAGGTAAAGTTGTGCAAACCTGTCTAGTTGGATTCGTTATGGTTATGTGATACATAATATGGAGAGGAATAGACTGTATTGTAATTTGGTTGAGGTAGCTGTAGTTTTATTTCTCATGCTTCCTTTCCTATACAAAATATGTATGTATAGTAGGAATATAGAAAAACAGTACTGAACATTACAGTTTTTGACTTTTCTTCCTTCACAAAGGGAATCTATTGACAGGAGAGCCAAAAGCATTAAGGGAAGAGCAATTTTGCTTATCTTTTCTATCGTAAACCAGGTATACGGCATATAGAGAGGACCACCTTAGCCATATACTTACTCACAGGTTATTTGACAAGCAAATGAGTTCAGTTACTTCTCTTTGCCTCAGCTTTTTCATAGAGTGGAGTGGAGCGAGATGCAAATCCCTCAATCTTTCTATTGCACTCTACTTTGTTATCTTTAACTATTGTGTCTGGACTCTGTTGTTATTTGCCTGCATATAGTCGCAGGAATAAATAAGATTTTTTATGCCCAATGCATCGTTTTGTATGTACGATTTTAAAATTGGATTGTCTAGATAAATAGATTAGATGTAATAAAATGCAGGTAGGATTTGTGGAATATTGCCTGCCGAGGATAATGAAGGATATCTGCAAAGCTCCCACGTTTTTTATACGCTGACAATTGTCGACGTTCTAACATCTATTATATGTACTAACCACTCTTTTATTCACCTTCATGGTCAACTGTTTTTGAACTCCTCTCGAAGTGCAGAATATTATACTACGTCACATGCATTTACTTTAGACTACTACCGAATTTACATGTGAATACAAAACTATAAGATATACACAGAAATTAATAAGTATACTTTAATGTGCACTATTATTACGTGTACTTCCAAGGTTTATCTCTCTCTCAAATCTGTATCTGTACGTATACTCATGTCTAAGTCAGAGTGAGTCAAGAGTCAACATTATGTCATATAGTGTCTCTATACACAGCCTATACCTTTTTATGGACTAGTTACACTTTACACAAAGTTCTTGGCTATTTCTTTCATTTCATCTCTGTCTTACTCTTACGGACACGGACAGCTATTTTTATTTATTACCAAAGTGATGTAATCAACTGAAACGTTTCTACTTCATTGCCCTCGCCTTTCCTCCTAGCTCTACTCAACCAAAAGTTTCGCTCGAGTCACGCTACCGTTTCTTATGTCTTTTACTGTTCATGGTTTGTTTACAAGTGTACCACACCAAATATCACACTATACGTAAGTGTCTATGTTATAAATGTTCAATTTCGACACTTGTCTTCATGCGTAGGAAAACTCGGCCAAAAAATACGATAAATACAATTTACTGAAGTACACAAGAACATCAATACTGACAAAAATCATTTTCAGTTTTAGAAACTTTTCATTATCTGATATTATTTCAATCTACTTACATATAGATATTATACTTACATAGGTAGTTAAGATGTTTAAAACATAAAGGAACGAAGTTACTAACAATAGAACTCTAGGATTTTGAGTGCGTATTGTTCAATGTTAGTATTATGAGACCACGTATTGTTGGATAAGTAATGCTAAGACACATGAGTAGGTATTGAATATTATGATGAAATATTTTTTTGCAATCTTTCGTTCTCGTCACAATGTAAAATTATGTCACGCTTAGACTGCCCTTCCGTTGAAAAAATGCAATTCATCGTTTTAAGTACCTAAATCTGTTAGTGCCTCTACGTGAAAGGATTTCTGAATCACAGTATATGCAAATTAAATGCGACTCATCCACTGAGATCCTTATAAACTTAGCATAAATTATGCTACGCCATGAATTACAAAAATATTTTATTTCACAAGTATTGCAGTTTATACACGTTTTGTTAACTTATACTGTATCTGTCTCACTAATTATCACCGCCAAAAACTGTGAAGTTGTGCAGCAAACGCGAAACGGAAGAGGCTTTTTCTGCCGTGTCTTACCATAACGAAGATAATAGAGACTACAGACTCTAAAATTATGTATTCATCTCAGTATAAAGTATAATACTATGACTCAATGATAAAATAATATATAGCTCGTCCACAGATATAAACCTTTTAGCAAGCTTTCTGAAGAAGTACAAAAGTGCTGGTTGTAAATGTTTACTAAATTGCAAGTGAATGCTGTATACAATTTGTGTTCGTTGGAATGTTCAGTTGCACTTTGAGAAGATAATTCCACTTTTCTTTGGGTAATATTTCGTAGTCAAAGCAGACTAGACAAAACCATACCTGCCTGTTTAAATAATAGAAAAACATTTGAGTCTTCACTTGGGTGTAATAGAAGATATAGTCTGAAGGGAATGGTGGGTAAGTAGATGAGATTAGGAAAATGGAGGAGGTGGATTCCTTTATGTAAATAGGCAGGGCAGTTGACAGTTTTTACTATCAAATTCAGATACATATAAACAGGAATTACACGAGTCGCGTTTTAAAAGAAGCACTTATCCATGTTCCCGCTCAAGGTCTGCAATCGTAAACTGTAAGCGCTGATGTATCACCACCAAGCACCACGCCAAAGTAAAAGATAACTGTACACAGTATACCAGTATAGGTACTTGACAGTTGATGTTTAAATTGTGTGGTTTCTTCCAAAGTGCACCTAATGTATTATGAACACTCGAAGGAGAATGCTTATTTTACTCAAGAATACGAGCTCCATTCCAAGATAAAATTTAACAGTAGAAGATTCTACCCATGAATATTCCAAATATTTTCTATGCACTATCTCACAAAATAAGTTACATGCTGACGGGAAACCCCTTCTGTATGGCTGAAGAAGTTTTTCACGTTTCCTTTTATTTGTATTACAAAACCAAGTAAATATTCAGGTAAAGTGAGCAAATTAGAATAGAATGCACCATTTGCCCAACCTGTCAGTTTCTTGTTTACTTACGGGACTTGCATTTGTATTTACATTGCATGCAGTTAGTCAAATTAGATACCTAATCTCTCAAATATGCGTCTTTAATGTTGTACATATCTCTAAAGCGCTGTGCTTAGGATCTGGTGTGTCCATTAAAAATTATAAAACCCCAAGCCAAAAACAACGACTTCATTGTCAACACAGACTGAGAGGTGCATTGACACTGAAACTAAATATGGTGAATTGTATATCCACAGACAACTGAAAATGTTACGTAAACATTAGTGCCAAATTATGACAGACGAGGGTTTTAGGTACTTATTCTTACAGTAACTGAACAGATGATAATAATATAACTAAAAGATACACTAATTTTATCGGCATACTTTAGATTTAGATTTCATCTCAACCATACAGGAAAAGAAAACTCTGGACCTTCAAACTTCCCATTTGTCANCAAACTTCCCATTTGTCAGTCTTGCTCAAATGGATTTTACAGTACTTTTTATAATGCTACCTACGCTTTTAGTGTCATATGTAGTACCTAAAATCTACTATTGTGTGTAAGATTATTTTGCATTCATCAAGCATAAAACATCATGCACAACTATATTCATGAATTCTGTATTATTCTGATTGCTATATGTGTCAATACCAATAGGTTTGTGTTCCAACTTGGAACTGAAGTCTGCTGTGGCCTGGGTATATGCCTAATGATTTTTTTCCCGTCGATTCCTGATACTTACTTCCGATCCATATTGCGCAACAGAGTTACATCTTCTGTGCACGTATACTGAAGATTTGTAGTACATTGTTATATTATATTATCTACGAGATACTTATATTATTACTATACAAAACATACGGCCATAATAAATTCTATATTTAGTGTAAGGCTTTTGTGTTGAAACATATAGGTATCCAGCAAGGTAAATGTTCATCATTCTCGTTGTCTGATCTGCCTTTAAAGTAGAAAAGTCAGATCAGGGCAGAAGATGCATTTTATATTACGTACATCCTTTTATCAGAGAGTTTTCACTTGACTGAATTTCAAAGAAAATCTATCCCTCGACAAGGAATTTCTGTTCATCATATAGTTGCGGGTTCATACTACTGCTAGGTATCTGTACTCTCAGAGCATTTGACCTTTCTTTGGAACCAATCACTGCGACTCCCATATTTCTACACAATAGAAATATTAGGAACTGTCGGTAATTTCACCTTAAGCAACCATATCTGGATTTCCATATTGTCAGGAGCCATTCAACTTTTGAGGAACTTTTTCATTTCCAGTTAGGGCAGATTCCTCGATCTGAATGTGAACACATCACGTATAGCTCCTAATACTAGACGTGATGTCAGATTCCAACGGAATGAATAGGCTGCGCACGCTTTTTATTTAACCTCGTGTACCATTATTCCAAATCTGAGGTAAAAGTAAGGAAATCAAATAATATCTCGGGGGAATCCTTATGTCATGTCATTTCCCAGATTCCCAAATCCTATTTTCCCACACATCTAGCGAAAAAGAATACATTTGGATACCTAACCTTCCATTACTTCTCTCTTCCAACCTATCTAATCATTTTGTCAGCTAAAGAAACATGTTGAAACTAAAGAAAATCCGTTTCTGGTTTCCGAACTAATATTATTAACGATTTTCCTAGGTATATATACTTCGATTATCTAATACTAAGTACATGTTAATACATGCAATTCCAAGAAGATATCTCTAACAAACGGAGTACATACATCATTGTCACCAAAAGATGTCTTTTTATCCGGGTGTTAAAAATAAAATTGTTTTTACACATCTGGAACGATTCAGCCAAGGAATCTACCGAACAACTTCTTTCCTTTTCACTTTCCGAATATTATTTGCACGAATTGATTTGATGACAAAGTAGGCCTCTAACATTCATTCTTATCTCTGCAGCTCCAATCACTCACACTTTTTTCAAATGAACTCCGATATGGAAGCAGTAGGTTCCTTCATACATCACCATCGTACATGACAAAGATAGACTCACAGTCAGCTAAAATCAATGCCAGTAGTTGACAAACTCTTTCCATTTTCTCCCCTGAAGAATGTCGGTTGTATGATTACCTGTCAAAACTTATGCAACCATAGCCAATCGTCACTTGAGACGAAAAATTGACACGGGCTACATTCAGTTCACGAGTGTCATGACAGAAATAATATTAGGAGTGGTTGTAGTACGCCGTAAAGTACACGTGTGCTCTAAACTCCCAGGGTTAGTGCAAAAATAAACGACACATTGACATTGCATTGACAAAAAAGAATAACTATACCTATGAAACAGGTTCACTTTCCTATATTTACCACCCGATTCACTATTTATCTTAGATAAAATTTAATTTATCTCCGAAATAACACATATTGCTTTGTCATTGTCATATAATTGACTATAGCATAACCTACTATACTAAACTATTATGGAGCAAAATAAAGTACATAAGTACTGTTATATATATACTAAGTATGTATACCAACAGTTAATTTAAGGCTTTAGCGAATTAATGTGTAAAAGAACTTTTTTAAATAGGAGGGAGAACTTTTTGGTTGTCTAGAAGTAGCATTATGTAATGTAATCATGTATCATGTTTTTCCTGTCTGGAATAATGTTTATTTACAACAATTACAAGAATTGGCTAGGGAATTCGCAGTTTGGGGAAGTGTAGCCCATGAGACATTTATTAAAGTGAAAAGCAGTATAACAGTGAGAGGAAGTTTGCATGTGAGTTTGAGCGAGGTGCGAGCTTCAATGCAGTCACAGTTTGTTATGAGAATCTACAGTTAGCTTACGGAGTCGAGAGAATTGCTCCGATTACGTGAAAGAGTCTGAATTGTGTAGCTAACCTATATACATGCTCGAACATAATATTCGTCTCCATATGCCCGTGAACACAACTTACTTAATGTATATTCCCAGTCATAGAATTACAATAGTTAATGTACTTCATAGGGTTAATATTATCATATAATGCATACATGGGCACATGCAGGCATTTATGGAATTGTGTACCGTGCTCTTCTGGGGTTTGTGCTTTGCCATTTTTCGCGGAAAGTAACTACATGACATTCCCATTGTTGGCATTATTATTATTGTTTGCATTATGTGGATTGTGCATTAACTCGGGCAGAAAATCAGGATTAGATGAGTTAGCCCTCTATTAGAGTTGCAGGAGCAAGTAAGTAGAACTCAACTGCAATGCATTGTAACAAGAGATTTGAAACTGGGCAGTGTGGTTTCCTGTTGTCATCTGTAGGTATTATTTGTCGTAACTTTAATGACTACCAGTTCGAAGTGGCTAAAGCACATGAATTACTAAAATAAGCACAATGGTCTGCTACACTCTGAAAATGCAACACATCACATTGCATCCTCCAAATCCACTTTATTTTCTACAGACTCAAATCCACTTTATTTCATTGTAAAGCAAAAGTACTTAAATAGCAAGTCGAATATATAGATCTGTGTACGGGTAGTAATAGTAATCCTAATCCTCCATCCGAAACTTCAGAGATGCTATAAAGACTCACTGCTCCTTTTTATCTACCAAAGTTTTCTCAGTCAACTTTTAAAAGCTCTCATAACAATAAAATCATTGTAAATATACTCTCCTTCCTCCCCATCTACTTTTACCCGAGTCCAGTCCTAGGGATTCCATGCACAATGTTTATATTTATTTTTATACTTCACTGTGATTTCTTAAACAATTTCTTCTTATCCCAGTCCTTCTACTTAAATACCCTAATAAGATAATGCAATGCGCAAGTATTTCTTTCTTGAGATTTTGAGATCCCTAGTTTTTATGTACCAGTAGTGTTTCGTGGATGTGCGTAACTTTGTCTTTACCTATATATGCAGCAACACAAATCTCTAACTACTATGCACTACAAATTCCTATGCTAAAAGTGAATAAAATGAACTTTGCTTGTCAGATTGTTTCCAAAATAAAAAAAATGTTAATTTCCCTTGCGAACGGAGGTTCTTATCTAAACATTTTAAAACGAACTAGGAATATATATAATTCTGAAGAAAAGACCATTCTTCATTACTGACTTATACTAAATCAGAAATGTCACAATCATCAAGTAAAAAAACATGGAAGCAATTATTATTCCCTTTATTCGTTTATAATTTAGAATATAGTTTAATCAATGGGATTGTATGTGTACTGGATGTAGGTAGAAGAAGAAGTTAGACAGTTAGGGAATAACGTTAGAGTCATGTAGAATAGTCATTTTTCTTAGTTACACATTGCAAGTGTGGCAGTGTTATTTATTGTGATAAACTGTTATTTATGAATGTGATTTATATTAGAGGAGGAAAATATGTGTTCGTGTTTTTCACACGAGACTTGTATATGTGACATGTTTAAGTAGTAGATATATATTCTGAGTCCCATTTATTTTGTCGGTGCGATTGTGATTGTGATGGAATGAGGGACTGTATGGAAAACGGAGATGGAAAATAGGTAAGTATGATTGTAATTGCGAGTAATACATAAAAGGCAAATGTGTTTCGTGTCAAATATGAAAATGTTAACAGAAAGAGTGAGGACAAGTAGTGGATTCCCGAAAGCATCCTCACACATTTACTCCTGCCACAAACGCTAAAAGCTTATATGGGAATATGAAACCGCAAATATTTATGAACTGAAGCTGAGCCATTCTCAATTCATTCATCTTTTGTTCAGCCCTAGTGTTTTGAAAACTTTGGGTTTGGATTTTGGATGTGTGTACTGCATACACATATATTGTGAGGATGTACATGGAGACATTTGTAAACAGCAAAAAGAGAAGGTTGGCCATTCTGGCTTACACGATAATATATGGAAATGGAATGGACTATTGTAATAAAACTCAAGTGCATTTGGATGATTGTGAATAATGCTCCTACGATGTATTATACTTATTAGGAGATCCCGTCAGAGATTCCCATTAGAATACATACGTATTTAGTAAAAGCAACGGACTGAGCTAATATACCGATTAAATCAACCAGAGGGATTCTGTTTCTAATGGGAAAGTTTGCCCAAATGATTTCTGAATCTTTTCTCATTACTACTTTATTACTTTCTTTCAAGGAAACTTATTCTCCACAACTCACGCTCTTCTAACATAAATATTAACTCTGGATATTTACTATACTTGAGACAATTCTCATCAGAATATAGAACGACCCTTGCCCTTAAGTCCACCAATCCTAGCACTATAATTGCATGCAATTTGTACTTTTCCAAGTACCTAAATGAGAATGGCAACTAATCGTACATGTAGGCTAACAGTCTACCAAAAATTCTAAACATTACGGTGAAAGGGCAATTCGGGAGTAATTTCCTATTCTTCTTAGTCTGTCAGTATACCTAAAAGCAATTTTCATTAATTCGCTAATACTCAAAAGGAATTGTACAGCCCTTTTATTCATCGACTACAACTGAACTACACTTTCCTTTTATGGCATCCGTAAAATAAATACTACTTGGAAGAAAAGAAAGCTCGCTAAGGCCCTGCTTTTCTGTGCTCAGTAATAAGTTTCAAATTCAGACTCATTATCATCCAAGGATTCCAATTTCAACCCTAGAAATCCCATTCTTTTTCATCTTAAATTATTCCTTTATTTCTCCAGAAGTTGAAAGAGATGACGTCAAAGAATCATTTATGTAAATGTGGAGCCCGAAATAATAACTTAGTTCCTGCCCTCCTATACTTACCATTCATCGTTTCACAAATGAGTGAGAATCCACCCTAACCCATCCAATGGCATTAGATATGAAATTTCAGCGAAATAATCAATTCATTGCAGATCTCGGGTTCTCTGATTCGTCCACAATAGTCCATCCATAGCTCAGTGAGGTTTCGAATTACTAATTAGTAATGAATTCATACGGATTCTGGCTGATATTACTACTTTTACTGGCGATAAGTTACATTTCTGAAAATTCTTTTATCTAAAATAGCATAGGTACTAATTCCACGGAAATGTTAACATTCTTTAATTGGATTCGTTAGTTTCCTACTTGACTTTCCCCGATTTTAATTAATAGTACCGAAAAGGAATTGGGTCAATAAATTCTCAGTCTCATAATGTTGTTCTGCATATAAATAACTTCCTAATGTAGCTTACAGATCTGAAGGTCTCTTGTGTCAGTAAAGAAAGATCATTGGCTCATACAAACTCATTTTGAGGTGTCAGAAATATTGTGGTTATCTGAACGGAATGAGATTAATTTTAGTCACCACATTTATTTGTATTGAAAACGATAATATCCTCGTCCTGGTCTGCTGCAATCGTATATTGCAGTGACTTTTCCGAAACTGTCCTAGGTGAGCAGTTTATTTAGCCTTTATTCAATTCAGAAAGTTAGTGGGAAGAAAAGTTTAATGTGCCTAGAGCGTAATGCGAGAAATCTCTACGGAATTTTTTTATATTTCAAGTTGATGTGAAAACTTTTGCCAGTTTGACACTGTTCTCAAGTTGGTTCTCAAGACGAGTCTGAAGATTGCCAACAAATAGGTATATAAGTGGGCATCCAGTAGTAGTATAATAAAGGCACTAGATGCACTATAGTAAATATGAGTAATTTGACGTGTGAATAGAAGGATACCCATGTGAATACTTTCTAAAACAAATGCTAGAAAAGTCAGGTGTAAAATGAAAGACAAATAAATTTCTCGTTTTATAGCGCACTATTTTTAGCCAAGTTTAATTATATCGCTATAACTGTTTTTCAAGTAACTCGACACATTCTTACTATCAATCATCTCATAGATTTATAATGAACTGTCTCGTTTACTATGTAAACAAAGAGACCTACCATAGATTCTAGTAGAGCTACATCAGATCAACACAAACTGCTATATGATATTGGTAACTGAGTTTACGCATGAATATCTCTGTAAAAGAGTCTGTATTTACATTAGGAAAGGTAATTGACCTTAGGTAGACAAACCCAAGTTGAGTTATTCGTACGGTAAGCAGAATAAACAACCCACATTAACTACAAAACTTTTTCTTGCTCGAACAGCTAATTTTAAACTCACATCAATTCATCAACGTTGTCTTAACTCAATTTTCGTACATTCAGGAAGACAAATATCGACTATCTCCATTTTTACTAGAAACAGATAACTTTTGTAGCCTAAATAGCGTGTAGTAAACCAAACCGTTAGCGTCAACTCATACTAATTAACGCAGAAAAGTAATTCGGTAAATGAAATTTGAGCCTTCATGATCTGTATGTCGACATACAGATCTTGAATCTACTTCAACATGTATAATATTTGGATATAATTCTGTATTTGAAACACCAACCACTATTTTCGACTTGACATAGAACACTGATGACATTAATACTGATATTAGCATTGCAGAATTTCTTTCACAAGTTAAAATGAAATTATTATGAACCTTGTCGAAAATCTTTTCGAAATTGGCTAGTAGACTTACCACTTTCATATACCAAAGACAAAAGCTATTGTCACAATATTCTGCAAATTCACTATAACTGTAGCCTACTAAGGTGTTCTTTATATCTGTAAAACTAAAATACAATTGCTTAATTGAATTGATCAAATTCCAGACAGGACATCAATGTAGCGAAAGGATAATAGAATTCACATCATCTACAGACCTACAGAAAACTAACACTCAAAGTAGGAGAATGTATTGTAGGTCGAGTACCACCAAAAAAGAAAAAAATCTGTCCATGCACATTGTCGAGACTAAAACGTCGCAGTCTACAGTCGTATTTGCTCTGAGACTATTGTTATACTATTGTTGCAGTCTTCAGGCAATATACACAGCAAGAAAAGGAATTCCTAAAAGGATATTTGAAACGGCTCTCCTCACTACTCTGATTAACTTTCATTCAGTGCACCACAACGCACAACGGCAAGGATGAAAGAAAAGGTCTTAGAGTGACCCTTCCAAATATGACTTGACATAGTATTTTGCGACATAAAACTAAAGCAGTTAACTATTTTTCCTTTTCCTTAAACCTTTTCATTATCTATCTACTTAAAATCGAAAAGATATTTTTAAACTTGGTATATTTTCCAGATTGAAATTAGAGTCCAAGAACAATAATTAACAACTTCCATCGTTCCATCAAGCATAACTTTCCTCATAAAGAAAAGGAAACATCACTTCTTTGTGATTCCAAGAATTGAGAGGTGAAATTATGTATTTTGATACAATCTGTACTTGGGCACACAAAGTGATCTTCGATAAATAATTTAGGTATCACAAAGCATCTAATGTTCTATAATGTTGTTCAGATAATATCGAAAGTACAATTAGGGTAAGGCTGCTAAAAGGGTACTATCATTTAATTAAATACTCTAGATTCTAGATAGTTGTTAGGAATAGTATAGAATAATAATGTAAGTTAGCTAAAAGTAAATATAGTAGTAGGCACTTGTAGCGATAAGCTATCTTTAAAAAATAGTTTGTATGGGTATGCAGGAGGATGCACGGATCCTTTCGCTGGGAATCATTAAATGGGCAAAGGAAGAGTAAGAGTCTCATCTCGGCTAAAATTGAAATGAAAATAAGATCCCTTATGTAATAATAAAAGAGTAGAAAGAGACATCTTGGCCTGGAGAAGTCATAGTCATGAGATAGATACTCGCTACTACGTAGCTATATATATATGGAATGTATCTCTGGGATTCGCTATATTTAAGTATGTGGCAATATAGACGAAAGGTTTTCATAAAACTCACTTATTTACGCTCCACGAAGGATTCACTTTATATTAGATCTCTTTGGCTTGGCCTCAGGATAATAGTGTCTTCTGTTCTGCTGAACTAAGTCAAGCCAAGCCTGCCTTGTCTTTCTTGTTTAGTGTGACTTCTTCAGTTCTCCGCTTTTCTCGGACTTCTCTTTTCTCTAGCTCTCCGCAACTCTATCTCCTCTACTATTTAGTTTGTAGTGTTATGTTAGCTCAATTCATGTCATCCCAACCAAGAAAGCACGACACGACGACACCAGTATACATACACACTCACATAACCTATATGTATGTACGCGAGTACTCAGTACATACATCTGTCTGGGAATTCTTTCTGTTTGCTATTTTCTATGTCTGCGCTTTGTTTGCAATAAACAGGATATTATAGCGGAGAAAGAGTTTAAGGACATGAGACATGGCAGGTTACGTACTATTGTCTTTTAGTGAAGAGGAGTGATGAAAACGAGTAGACATTCTACCCGGCACTATTGGCACTTACATATCCTAACTATATACTGCAAAGGCACAAGCTATGTTTTATTTCTTAATCTGAGGTTTGCGTCACATCCCTTCATTTCGTCACACTTTCTTTCCATTATTCCCTTTTTTACTGGGAAACTTACTTGCTACTATCTGCACATACGCAATTAATGCTGTTGCACTTATATGTTGGTAAAACACCGACATATTAATATTAGTATATACATATTATTTGTTCGCTAAATGTAGGTTAGCTTTTTTCAAACATCGTTTCCGCAAATGTATTTTCTATGAAAGCAGTTTGCAATTTGGTAATCTACTTACTCTTTTTCCTCAATATTAAATAGTAACACAGTTTTTTCAGACTCCATATAACAATTAAAATGTCTTAGAATGAATTTCGGGAAAGTTTATCACTGACTAACTCAATTGAAATTTCAAAAATTGAGACAGGATATTTTGGTTCATAATATTCCATCAATGTAGAAGTACGTTATCAGTATAAAAAATGTGACAGTTATTACGTGATGTGTCTACACCAAAGCCTACATTACAAGGCCCATAAATCTATAAAGGCCATTATAATGTGTATAGTAGTTCTGTATTATTCTCGCATTCTTAAAAGTATTGCAAATCAGATAGGTATGGTGGTATAAATATTTCCGTGTTATACTGGTTTAATTCTCTAAATGCGTATTTATGCGAAAAGTTTGTTTAATCTTCCTTTCTTCTGACGATAAGTTTTATTTAGCGAAAGAGAAGTTTCTTTCGTCTCCGTTGTACAATAGTCTTACAGTGGTTTCACTTCTCTTCTCATTCCGACGAGTCTAATGGCAATTGCAATTCCTAAAGATATTCTCATTCCGCCATAATATATTAAATTTTTGGAGGTACTGTCCGCCCAGCCTAGTTTCTCTGGCTGCACACACGTCTTCTTTTCTTTCTATAGCCAAGTGTCAAACTTTTAGGGACAAGAATAAGTTTCATGAATGTATGTATCTGTAGATGTATCACATTTTTCTCTGATTCTGTCTCCACTACACTGGTACAATCTAAAATAAAGCAATGAATTCTCTGCAAAGAAACGATTCTTTGTCTTGTTTCTCTCTCTCTTTCTCTTTGTTCCTTTTTTCTCACAATCCATTCTACTTAGCATAAGTAATTTATAATTTACGATGACTCAAACAGACACTGTGCTTGGATTTAAATGAATCTACTGTATTAAATTCTATGTAGCCTTGGTAGAGACATTTTCTATTTATCTTTACAACTACTCCACTCAGCTGCATTGTAATGTAATTACGTTAGTGACATTATTACGAGAAAGGGCAACGACTACTACAGCATAACACTTACGTTGCTTTTCAACAATATTCTTTTTTGTTTTCAATCACAATAAGATTAAATGGTTCCTTTCAAGAATTTATAGTGCCACACAAAGAGGAAATCGTTATTAATTTTGCAATTTAATATCCTTTGACGCCCGATTTCTTCCCACTCTACAGATTATACATGCCATCTGATTCATCCTTCCGTTCCTTGCATTGTGCAATTCATTGTAAAGCTCCAGACATAAAAATAAATTATAAAAATCCATGAGAGGAAAAAAATGAGACGTGGAAAGAACTATTAAATTCCCTTTTAACCCTATGCTTAATGCATTTTTATTTGGATCAAGTTAAATTTAGTGAAATGTCACAGTACACTTGTAATAAGCAGAAGAAATTCCAATTTTGCGCTTCAGTGTCGGAGATTGCAAAAAACGAACTGGAGTAACGAATGAAGAATGCACAAGTATCTACTGTATGTTGTATTTAATTTTTGTAGATAGAAGTTAAGCATATAAAAAAACCTGGAATTCTCCCAAAATATACGAGAATTCTGCACCAGCAAAAGAATCATAAAGATACATTTAGCATTGTAAACATTCTTAGTAGAGGACTTCTAAGAGTACAAGAGCAAAAGAGGTACAAATTAAAGTGAATGTAAAGAAGGCAAGTCATATATCAATATTTCTTGATTCTTTAGCCATGTAATACCTACGTGTAGCATTCCCAATTCACGTTACAGTGTAAGTATTCTCTAAAGATATTTCCTCATTTCAGAATTGAGAGGAGGGCAAAAGGCTGCACTCACATGATATATCTTTTAATCTCTTTTCCGTTCCTTTCGACTAGATTTCTCCTATTTTATCTTGGAAGCTCACGTAAATTAGGTTTTTTCTAATTGATGGGACCCTGCATTATATAAAAGCTGTGTCTAAACCTTCCCAGTTGAAGAAGTTAAGCTCCAGCTTTCTAAAATAGAGTAGACAGGAAGTCTGTCTTCGTAAACATTGGGTTTAAGGAAGGATTTAAGAAAATAAATATTTTCCGCAATAAAAATGCCTTCAGTTGATAGCAAATGAATACTAACGACAATCACACTACAACAAACCACTGAATCGAACCTTTTCATGAGAAAACGTAGTTAAACAACCATGCAATTTTATTTTACCCTTTAATGCTCCTTTTCATTCCTCCTACAAAATTTTTACATAAGGGTATTATAGGTACTTATATGGTTAGAGTTTCTTCAGACCACAAGTATAAGTATCCCTTCTTATGGCAGATTTATGCTTGGGCACTGTAATTAATTTCCATTGGTCAAACAAGAGTCAACTCCATTTTATTTCCTTAGTTTTCATTAGAATCACGCACTTAGCTCAGGGAAGTAAAGAGAGAAACTGCCGATAGGACAGGAAAGAGAAGTGATGTGAGAATAGGAAACTTAGTCAAACATACACTTAGAATATTTGTACGCTTAGGTACTTGAGGGGTTTTGTTTTTTCGCTTGCTTTGGTTTGGCTATACGTGGAATCCTTTATAGTTCTTTGCCTAACCGGTAATAATAATACATGGCTTGGCTTCGTTTGGTTGGCATCTTGTCCGTAACTGTATTTATGGCTCCACATCGGCATCTAATCTTCAGAGAAAGCAGGCAGCAATAAATACACATCCAGTTACATACGTTTCCAGACAGCAGAACAACTTTCACTTCGGATCTCCATCAGCGTCTTTTCCCAACAACAACTTAATAGTTTCTTTTCCTCTGTCTTTACGATGCGACATTCTCCTTTGTATTTACTTACTATAATGCCCTATATAAATGCGAGAACAAACTACCTACCTTTCTTTGTCTTACTTATGTACATTCTCCTGTTATGTTGTGAGTTGTGACGTCCAACAATTTAAAGATGAAGCGAAGGCATGAGTTCCCCTTTCCCATGTGTTTTACGCACTGAATTCGTTTTATGTATCTGTCGAACTACTTTTCAAGGATTGCTTATTTACAACGTTCACGAGCCTTATTTCTATTCCCATTCCTCAACAGAGAAATCCTTTATTTTATTGTTCTATACTTGGCTACACACATTTCACATTATTCTGAAATAGCTCTATATATCTGTACAAATAGTTTACAAACGGTCTAACGTTTATCTCCACTTAAATATAAAGCTCCTCAATCTAAATTACGGAGGATATTGTCAAGCAAGGATCTATTTCATCAGTATGTAAGATGTCAGTTAATGTATGTGAGAGTATTTTGTATACCCAGAGTTGTATTTGAATTTCCCCATCTTTGAATAATATATCTTTGAGAATTTAATCCTAGAACACTTTAAGGAAAGAAAAAGTCAGAGTCTTAGGATCTGTGACGGCAAAAACGGATGCAGGTACCTTCAAATGCTATTTGTGCTGTTTCTGATTCTTGCAAGCAATGTAAACGCAGTACATACTGTGTTTGGTAGGCAAGACAGTAGCACTGGCACTTGAGCATGTAAATAAATCCATGCATCGATATTTAGGAAGTGGATGTCAGAGTTAAAGTAATATTATAGCCTATTCCGCTGCACAGATCCAGCGATAGGGAATAATGCAAAAAATAAGTAGTAGCATAGTAAAGGCCTGCAGAGAAAATAGTAGTATAAGTAAGGAAGGTAAAGAGATTTCGAGTAGACAGATTGCTTAGGTTCTCTTTTTGTTGCTACGCCTCACAGAAGACCAATTTCTTCCGATTTATTTGCCTAGTGTCTCTTTCACTTGCTTTAGGGAAAACTCCGTTTCTCGGTATTTACTGCTCCACGAATACAAAAAGAGTCTGGCTTGTGTACACATTGCAAAGCTCGCTGTTCACAATCACAATACAGGTACAATCCTTATAAACTTTGGATATATGGCACATATACAGCATATAAGTTAAAGCTTGGCTTATTACTTCACTTACCTACACTACATCATTTCACTTCTTCCCTTTTGACTACGTATTTACCTTTGCACACATTTTCATATCCGTCAAGAGAGATTGGTTATTCTATACTCTTCTGCCCATCGTAATGTACTTTTTATCTAGCCTTTTCCTCAATATTTTTCCAATTACTTTCTAAAATTAGAATTAATCAGGCAACAACAAAGACTCAGAACGCGTTTGTTATATACAGACTCAATAAATTATCTTTCCTTGTGAATTACGTATATACATGTGGCTTTGTATAATGTATTAAAGTATGTACAAAGTCGGTAAACTTGCTATCGCTCCAGGCTCTTAGTCAAAATTATGATCTAATGAATTGCGTAATCTTTTATTTACTTGCCAAATTAATAGCACAATAAGTACTAGACTCGGTTCGGTAGCCATGTCTGGTTTAAGAGTTGGTTCTTTGCAAGGCATTGGATCCTCCCTCTGAGCCTTAGGGAAGGAGTCCTTTAACATCAAACTGTCTGCACGAGGTTTACTTATCTTGTATCATTTTACCTTGTTAGTGATTCTACAGACTACGCCACATTACATCCCGCACAAGACAAACACAGACAAAAGAACTGTCTGGAGGGTTTTAGCCGAATTCATTGTGTGCTCCGATAGAGATCCATTTGATGACACAAAATGAGATACCCAAACTCTGGTCTTTATAATATACGTGTTATTGAACATCGTATAATAACTCACAGTAGCGAATTGCACCCTTGTTTTAGATTTATACTTATACCTAAGTAGTATTTGGAGCCACGTTAGAGTAAATAACAATGCACACTGTTCACAGCCACAGAAATAGAGCGAATTCGATTGCTTCTACTTATGCGCTCTATAAGTATCACTTGGGCTGCAAAAGAAAATTGTGTCCTAAATGCTTGCGATATTATATTTTTGATAAAAATTGAAGTAAAAAAACTGTAAGTAGTAAGTAAATACGTTTGGGTTTGGACTACCAGAGCTAACTACAGGGACAAGAAGGATGTCAAACAAATATTGATTTTACTAAATGACTTACATTTTGTTTGATTCTGTAGAAAACTGATTTAAATTCAGTTTATAATAACATTATCAGTTATCCTCTGACAAGAAAACGTTGAAAGATTCCACTCCAAAAGTAATCCTGTACAAAACTACAATGTGTAGTAATGTCATTGCATTTAAAATATTACTTACGTACTAAGCATCGGTCATGCATTTCCATACAGGATAGTGTGGAATAGTTGGTTGACAATTTACTGTGTGAATTAACAAATATTGCATTAGCAGAAACATCATAGCAAAAGATTAGCACCTCACCAACTGATACATTTCATTACTCATATTTTTTTACTAGTCCTACTTAATCAGGTGTTACCGATCTTCCATAAACATAATCAAATGTAAGCACAGATACTGGTAGGTACTTTTAAAGTACACTTTTAGTTAATTGTTAACACAAAAGATTTATCAACCTGCAGTGTTAAGAACCATAAAATTTAAAAATATTTTTTAAAACCATGCGTTGGGGAATCGTGAGAACAATTTTTGCAAAGCCTCATTATAATAACCAACCCAGTGCATGCAGTACTATATGTACATACTTCTTAGCCACATGGGTTCCATTACTTAGAATTGCTTTCAATTAAAAGTCAAAATAATATTACTATATGTAAGAAATAGCATTAGACACACAAGGCTGGTGACAAACCGCTATGAATACTCTGTCTCGATTAGACTGGTAGACACGTAGGTAGGTAAGGTATTTAAATACAGCATACGCAGTATTATTAGCATATCTGCTGGAGACATGAACAACGATCAAACTGAGAGTTGAATTACAGGGTAAGATAATAAAATGATGATGCATAGAATTAGTTATCTTTTGTTCTGCCTTTAGTCCATCTCCAGTATACTATTGATTGTTATCTACCTGGGCTTAATGAGTTTACATGATGTGGTTTGAATTATGGATAGACTGTTCTAGAATAGAACACAAACTTAACGCTTTGATCTGAAACAAATCCAGCGAGAGGCAATTGTAATCTTTTCATGCATATCAGTAGCAAGTCACATCACATTAAATTGTTTACGTCATTCCTGTCTGCTATCCATATTCGTGGTAAGGAAATTTCCTTTGATTTATACAATTCGAGACCTATATCTGATCTTCTCAGGATTTATGTTAAACCATGTTCAATGTAGCCCAGTAAATTCTAAAGTAATTACCTATAAGTAAGCTTTCAATTCGACAATTTAGTTTGACTACGTAGTAGTCGAATTAGTCCTTTTGTGAGGTAATTACTAATATATGATGCATAGAGTAGTCAATTTAAAATATCTGCTTATAATCAATTTAGTAACTTAGTTCTCCAGTTTTGGAAACCTGTGTTTATTTTGCTCTGCAAATGCTCAGAATGTAAATTAATTAGCAGTCGTGTAGAGAACTACTTTAATCAACATGACCAACGAGTTATTTGAGTTGATTTTGGTTTGGATTTGCAGATAAGAATTAGGTCATAAAGGAGATACGGTTGACATTGTCGTGATATTTAGGGTATGTCATTTTGCAAAATGTATTTAATTTAGAGATGGAGATTTTGATTGAAACGACTGTGGTGAAATCATTAGCTTCATCTCATGCACAATGGTTACTCATTTCGTTTATGACATAGTACTATGTAGGTATTAGGTCTACATTTATTAAATATGCCATGGGAGAATACATTTACAAACACAATACAATATGGTCCCCATGTGAGATTTGGTAACAGAAGGCGAATGAATATACGAGTTAGTGTGTCTACTTTAATGATTTGTGTGTCCTTGCTCTTCCAATCCTAAATAGAGATCAGAGGTCAATTCAATCTACAGAAATAGAACAACGTGTGATCTAAAATGTAGAAATATATAATCCCAAGTGTCTGCTCCGTTATCTTTTTGTGTACACAGCCACACGTAATGTTGGAAGTGTGTCACATCGCAGATGGCTTCAATTGGCTTCCTATTTTACTAATTTACATATACATTCCCTCTCTTTACATTTATTGGCCATCACATAATAATAAGCACTAGTTTTGCTTATGATTCGCATTTAACAATGACTATAGTCAGTTCCGACGCAATTACAGATTTTATTTGCTTAAATACACTGTTCCCAGTACATTTCGTGCTCACACATTAACTAGTAAATAGGCATATTGTCAATAGAAAAATTAATATAAGCATCATCTTTAACTAACTTCGTTTCTGCACCAGTTAACTAACTATTTGCAATGAATGTAAAGTTGCATTCATATAACTGTCTATTACACATCACTAAGTACAATTCTGCAAGACTGCAAAATAAAGATGGGTATCTAGTATATATAACTGCTATGAGTGAACCATACAAAAGGCTGCCATTAGCTAAGCTTAAAATTTAATACTATGTATTCTGTTCTGCATTGATTATCTGACGTCAGAACGTCATTGCAGAGCTGATTTACAATTGTTACTGACATTACTTAATGCAAATCAATATTAGTTGGACTTATGAATTAGTGTTTAGCCATGATCCGGATAAACTTCCGTTCTGATAATGAATTTAGCAATAAAACTAGTGTGGACGTACGAATTATATAACGCTAAAGTAGTATGCAAACAATCACACACAGTGAAGCGTAATGATGAAAGGAAGCGTCTGTAAATAATGTATTTAACATTAGATCTACAGAACATCATTTTGGTAGTAAAACATATTGCTTAAGGGAAAGTATAATATTTATATATTCCACTATCTATTAACTACATGTACAAACATTTGCAAACACAACTCGTATCTGTAAAAATACTATACATGCATATATATTTACATGCATAGGAAAATCATTCCCATTTCATTAGCAAATCATAATAAAGTTAAGGCACAGCAGATGGGTAGGCAAGGAGAATATTTTATTGTAGATATATTGCAAGTCTTACCGACATTTCGACTTTGGTGAGGCAGTAGCAGATATTTAACATTCAAATCATATAGGAATGCAAAGTTTTCTCCTATTAACAAATTGCAATTGAACATTTTAAATTATCATAGGCAGACGATGATAATTTAAAACGTTTGAATAATAAACAATTCGTAATTCATTGTCATTAAGTATATTTGCCAGGCATCTTGAGACTATTTTGTTATGACATAGAAGTAAGTTATCATCTCATACAATTAAGATTGAGATGTAAATTAAAAAGTTATGTGCTCAAAATATAAATTTGTGAGCTTACTAAGGGTTGGTTGACTCTGGCTGACTATATTGAGGAGTGAGTCACAAAGAATAATTGGAAAAGACGAGAATTTGTGCATTGAAACTATACGAGTTCAAAAATTGCTCAGTTTTGTTTTATACACGAATTAGAATTCCATGTATGACCCACCTAGAAAATTGTACAAACATAATTTGCAAAATGTGTTCGCATATGAGATTGTAATGGATTATATCTGAGTGAATAAACGAGCCTGCATGTTGGATGAATCGCATGCAGTGTGCAGAATTGTAAATAGCTAATTTGTGAAGTTGCTCACTGTCTAGGAAGCCAAACATGCATAGAAAACCAATTTAGCACAATAAGTATGGTCTAATATTTAGTATCTCTAGTAGGTAATGTACACAAAGAAACAAAGTGAGTTCACCTATAATGCATATTTGAATAATGAAAGGATATTTACACGAGCACAGTAGTAAATACACTATGCATACAACATAACGCTAAATTCAAACTAAATAAATAACCAACAAGAATAAAGTAAGGTCTGGGTTTGGCTTGTTGACCTGAAGTTTCACTCCTTTTATTTTCATACTAGATACTATAATGTCTCCCAAATACACTTTACACCTACTAAGTAAAGCCAAATTCTTCATTGCATTATGGTGAGTTCGTGGTAGGGCAAGTGGTGCTCATTAGTTTTTACTGAGTAATCCCATAATCCAATTATGTGCATATAAACACTATACTACCAAGTACACTTACAGCCACACAGCTTAAATAGACCACTAAGTTAAGAGGTAAGTGAGGAAAAATACAGCAAGAATCCTTATCGTTAGCAATATTATCTCTGCAGATTTCGTTGCATGAAGACAGAACGTGATTAAGGCGAGTTGGACAGTTATAACATTAGTTATTTATACGTTGGAAATATTTAATGATGAAAATAATCTCCAGTAGGCATTGGTGCAACAAGCTCATATAAAAATTATGCTAATGTGTATGATAACAAACTATAAAGATTTCTTTGGAATTCATCAGCACCTACGCATAGACTCATAGTTTAATTTACATTTGTATTAGTGATACACTTTTGATGACTCGATAGTACTAAATACAACGTATGCAAAAATATGCGATTTCTAAATAAGTGAGCAAACTGTGCCAAAAGGGCAAGGTCTTGCATTCCATTCCACTCGAGTAGACTGAAGTGAGAAATGGAGTTTGGCAGGTGAAGTAGATATTGTAAACTGGTAAAGAGTTTTTCGAAGTGCATATTGCATTCTTTATAATGGTACTATTGCATTGGAGGAATACTAACATTAAACAAACGTATAGTAAGACGGGATAACTACAAAATAACTTTTATTCCAGCCAACATCACGTAGATACTTACAAACAAGTGCACTGTATTTCTTCTTCTTACAAGTAGTTGTAATGCATGCAGAAGCGTGCAATGAATTTTCCTTGTAGACACAGTAGACAGTACCTAATAGAGTTTACGTTAACCCGAGCGTAGTGTAAGTATATCTTTCTGCATCTACTAGCACTACTCCTCAAAATGCAAAGATTGACATTAGCCATTCCTGACTTTATCTCTCGACTTGTAGTAATGGCCATTGCATAGCATGCCATCATCTCGATCTCACTTTAAGTTAACCTTAAAGGGTAAACCACTCAAGACTACAAAGATTCGACTTTACTTGACTTTTACGTAATCTTGTTTCTTCGATTTAGCCACTCTTCTCAACTGCAACACAACGGGATCTTACGACTACTCAATCTTCAACGCTGAAAAGCATAAACTCTTATTTCTTACAATAACAATCCATATGGATGTAACTCCAACTCATTTCTACTTGCCGTTCCGTCGCTGCCCTCAAGTGCAGTCTATAAGAATGTGTAATCTTACAAGCCTTAAAGGCAGATGTACCTAATACAAAATAAACAGTGCAGCGTACTTACATAACTTCATCCATTTTTACATCACCCAACCATTAGTGTGTGCGTATCTGTCCGACTATACAAGGCATACTGACCCAACTTAATTAATGCTACGATGTATTATTATTGTACAAGTCATAAATTGAAAAAAAGCCTTGTTTATGCCTGTACATACTCTATGTGCACATTTTTCAACATACAAAACAACTAAATGTACCTAAATAAATAGAATACCAACTATATAATAACTGCTTACTTTGTACATATAAGGGAAGCATCCTTTACTATTGCAAGTCTCAGTTATGCAGTTAGAATATACCTTCATCGTTACACAATTCCCATACGCTTATAAATAATGCAAAACACTCACAGCTGCAGATATTTTACTAGTACATATAACAACACCAACAAATCAAGTGCATAACCAGAACATGAAGATGACAGATCATCAAGTAGTAAAGTAAACAGAGCAGCAAGCACTTCTGTACAAGGTAACAAGTTAAAGTGGTGCCTTATTGTCGATTCTAGCCTACAACCACAACCCAGTAGTGCGCAACATCATTTTAAGTTAATTGCTGAATTCTCAATGTTCAAAAATTACATGAATTTAGTGTTTTACCACCAAGAATGATTCAATTATTTTTGATTCATAGATAGTCCTAGCCCTAGCCGACTGAAAAATAAAGATTATTGCAACTAATGAACACATATTATTGCTATTTTTATCAATAGATCTCTGCTCAGTAATTTTCTCTACATAACGATTATAAAAATTAAAAATTACTACTAGATGGCTGGTTTATAGTAGCGTAGCATACGACTTGCAGTACTAAATATTCGAAATGTAATTGAAAAAACAGCAAAAAAGTTATGAATTAAAATTCAAAGCCATCATTCAGGGATTGAGCCATAAATTGAATAGTGAATCTCGGCTTATATCAGTAGTGTAGGATTCGTATTCATTCTGTTAAGATGGAATTAAACGTATACTGACTGACTGTCTAGAAGATATTTATATTTGGCGAGAGTGCTTGTTTCCATTTTTGGACGTCTTTGAATGCTAAAACTTCAAAGATTCCGTAAGTTAGTGTTCACAACACAGCGGTTCAGATAAATAGTCAATTCCGACAAAACGGAAAGTAACATGAAAACCATAGTAGTGAAGAGATATTTGGTAATAGTATACTTAGGACTTCAGCCGTCACATAGGCATTCACCTCACACAACTAGAAGCATCAAACCTACGTGAACTTCGAAATACAAATCGTGAAGAAATAGGCAAAAAGTGCAACTTCATCCAACCAAACGACAGCAAGTGACTTGAGTTGAAATATTTGGATGAAAGTGTCTAAGCAATAGTCACAGTGAGAGAAGTAGTACGGTGAGTCAATAATAAGTGGAGATAGGCAAAGCAAAGGAGAAAGCCAGGAAGAAGTAGTAGAACTAGTAGTGAGTGGAGTGAGTGAGCAGGATTTGAGCGGACGGCGGACCCGAAACTGACTTAAAGTTACTGCGTGAAAATACATTCATCCTAATCCACGAGAAAGGTCTGCTCTGATCCCGATTCCTCTCTCCCCAAAATACAAGACTTTACTACTTCCAATGTACGAACACACACAAATGCCTAAAGTACCTGGTCCTGGGTACTCCACTAATACTTTCCCATCTATTCTTACATTAGCTACTACATTAGTAGCCTCTATAGTTAAAGTCAACCTTCAAATACTTTTTATAGCAAGTTGCGTACAGTTTTCCCTTTGTTACAACCCGGATTTATGTGCAATATGCAACATCTAAGTTTGGACCAATGTTTTATGATTATATATTTAAGTATTACCTTTAGCAGTTTGAAATGCTAAAGTCAAACTGGTTAAATACATCTGCTACTATCAAATATTTTAACATGTTGTAAACCCGCTTTTGATACTCGTCTTGGTTTATTTTGAGCCCCTTATTATACAGCTTTCGTGTTGACGCAGCCTCGGAGTTTTCCAGCATTGACCGAAGTCTAGTACAATAACAATTACACTATTATAGACAACGGTTTAAGCAAGATATGTCATTAAAATTTTTATCCCTTATGCCTAGTTTATAGTCGGGGCTCCACGAAGTTATCATGGAAGGATAATGCCGTGATTGCATTTATAGTTAAAACAAAGTGTGAAATGAAGGTGAAAATCTTCACTCTTGGATCATTG